>JZKD02S2077367.1:100857-132254 GCA_000966675.3 Picea glauca | reverse complement strand
AGAGAGAGAGAGAGAGAGAGAGAGAGAGAGATAATATATATATATTATGTAGTTACATACTATATAAATAATAATCTAACCACAAAATTAAACTAACGAATAAGCCATGGATGGGAATAGAACCTAGAACTCCCCTATATTAGTGGGTGGTTTTAACCACTACATCATCCACTCCATATTTAGCAAAGATTCCGCCTAAAATTAGTAAATAAGTTACAACTAAATGTGGAGGTGGTTTTGGAGGTCACCCGATATATTGGGCACAAAATCCAAGGACATGCATCCCTAGGCACAGCGTATGAGATTGCACGGAGTTTTAGGTGCACATATTTTGAGACTGTATAGAAGTACATGCATGTACTACTAATTTTGTATTCCATCGCAAAGCGTGCCAAATGGTACCTTATGGAATTTCAAGTGTCTTATATCAATTTTACACAATTTTTCGCAAGGATCATGAATATGACGTATTTTGTGTGATTTTAGGTCATTTTTAAAACCTTATGCTCATTTTTTTTTCATTTTTGAGTATTTAATGCATTGTTTTATGTGTCAAAGAGAGTGAATTTGAGCTAGTTTGCAAAGTGGTCGACTTTACAGTCAAAAGTTTCATAATTCCGCAAGGATTTCAATTATGAACTATGTTTTTGCACTTGAGTAGTGGGTTTTTGGCGCATACTCAATATTGGCTTATTTGGTCCATTTACATGGTATTTTTGGGTATTTTGGGATGAAAATCAACAGTTTAATTGTTTTGAAAGGAAATTAAAGATGAAACAAAATATGTTATCAACATTATAATTTGAGTTTTTTTATGTCATTTCATTTCCACTTCAAGATATTCTTCAATTTTATGAGTTGGTAAAGCGCACATCATCAAAATTTTGCAATCACCTCAATAGATCCTAGAAATTATATAGAAACAAGTTAGATACTACATGTATATATTTTCAACAATAAGTGGTGTCTACAGATTTTCAAATCAGGTTCGTATTAGAGCTAGTTTTGGCGTGTGTTGCAAGTTGTTGTTGTGATGAGATCCAAGAGTTCATTTGGTGAATATCTTGAAGGCTCTTACCAGGGAAACAAGATGAGTAAGGTTGTTATGAAGCTGATACTCTAGAAGAACATTAATCGGAAAATCTAGAGAGAGAATTATGAGCTAAGAATGAAGTTGCAGGCCCTTGAGGAAGAGAAGAAAAGGATGCAAGATAAACTATTATGTAATGAAGATTTTCCCTTGAGTATTTTTCATGAACTAGAAATAAAGTTTCAAATGGCACCAACAATCAGTAAAGTTGGGCAATCAAAGAATGAGATAGTCTCTCTTGCACTATCTCCCTCCAAGGACATGATTGAGAAATAAGACTCTCCATATTCCCATCAATATGGAGAGTGATCAAGGGTAGTTGAAGCAAAGAGAACCTCCGATGAAGAAATCCTACCTAATAAATTGGCCTTACCTTCCAATCCATAGAAGAGTGATATATGCAAGGCATCTTCGGGGAAAGATGTGCATAATACAAGAGAAGGAATGAAAACTTTTCCCACTAGAAAATGGTCTAGTTATCCATGTACTTCCAATGGAACTAGTAACCATGATATGGAGAATTATATGAGAAGACATTATGTGCAACTAAATCCCTCCAACTAGAAGGAGAAAGATCATTTCTCAAGTCAGAGGAAAAGGAGGAATGATAAGAAGGGATCGTGGAACAAGATGCTCTACCCTTATTTTGGTAACAATGGACACCATATTGAGAAGTGTTGGGAACTTTACTTGCACTTATGTCTAAAGAAAAACCTAAAGGATGTGAAGACACTTTCAAGAAGATAAGCAGCAACAACTACATATGAAGTCAATGGTCTTACTGAAAGGATTGGAAAAGAATACTTCATGATGCCTGGTGTTGGAAAAGGATTTATGAAGACATCAAAGAATGGTTCGTGGAAAGTGGCTCATCTTGCCACATGACCAGGATGAGATCAATATTTTTTACTTTCTCAGAGTCTGACACAAAATGCTTCATGGATATTGGCTTTACAAGAAATAAAAGGGTATGGATATGTAAGATTCCAACTTGAGTCATGAGGATTTATGAGAATCGAAAATATGCTATATGTCCCAGAATTAAAGGTAAACATGCTTTCAGTTGCATCATTTGAATATGATGGCTATGTAGTCGCATTTTGTAATGGGCGAGTACTTGTGTATGCAAGAGAAGCTACTCCAAACATGAAAATAGTACTTGGTATTTGCAAGGAGAGGTTATACAGGTTACTCGCAAGACCGATAGTTTGTCCCAATGGTTACTTGGACTCGATATTGAATTCTGCATCATATTCAATGTCAAATTTAGCACCAACATCAAAGGCATTGTCAGAGGTTGGAAGTTGCGAGACTCCTCCCAGTACACTGGGGAAAATGACTCCATAAGTAAACCATATTTGATTTTTGTAAATATGTATATTTTTAAATATAATATCCATATGTGTAAATCTTCTTAAGTCAATTAGAAGGCTTGTAAGCCACTCATTGTAAATTATAAGAGCGAGAGGGACTCTATAAATTTCAGTATTGCCACCTTGTATGAGTGAGAGGAATTTTGTAAAGAGATTTTCCATATTATCACCTTATATGTTGTAAAGAGTGAGAGTAATCTCGTTAGAGACTTATAGATAGTTGTATTTACTCTTTGTTATAGAGTGAGAGGAATCTCGTTAAAGAGATTTTTGGATAGCCGCCTATACATATTGTTTTACAGTGAGATGAATCTTGTTATGAATATTTCAAATCCTCTAGAAAACAATATGGACAAATATATTGTCTTATAATGAGCTAAGGAGCTACATATGGGTCAAATTGTCTTATACAAAATTCGTGATTATGAAGAACTGAAAACAAAGGAATAGAAGGATGCAGGTAGTTGGAACATGCAGTTCAGGAGTGGGAAGAGCATCAAAGTAATGTGAAAATTTCTAGAGATGGTAAAGGAAGAATAATCCTCTTATAAGAGGCACACAAAGGTGCATGCTATAAGCATATTTAAATTCTACGTCGTGTTCGTATGTATACCTTGAACAAAAGTAATCAAGGAAGGTACATATGATAACAATAAAGCATAATTGTTTTCCCAAGGCAGGAGCGACAATGAAGAGAGTATTCATTCAGGGACTTCTATAGATACATCAACATTAGAAGAATAGAGAGTCTAAATGGACAAGGCATAGATCAACATTCAACTTGGTTTCATATTGGCTGAGATAGAATATATTCAGTACAAGGAGATGGGAGTGGATGTTGAAATACAAGATGTAGGTATAATAGATATTCAGTGAATAAGACGTTTGTTTTTAGAGAATCTATAATATAGAACCGAAGCTATATATATCATGTAATCTACAATGTCAAAGGCCAGATTCAGAGATATCTTCCAGAATAAGCCAAAACTAGAGCTATATATATCATATTAGCTACAAAGCTAGAGGTCAGAGTCAGAGCTATATTTCAGAGGAATAGACAGAAGTGCACTAATCTAGTACTTGAGATTGAAGACGCAAATTGAAGACTTAATTCCAAAAGAATCAGCAAGATGGAAGAGTGAAGAAGTTTCATCACTAAGTTACTAATCAGAACATTTCAGTAAGATGGAAGAGTGAGTTAGAGCTATCATCACTAAGTTGTTGAATATCTATACTTTTGGAGGTCCAAAAGTTCTTCAATGGGAAGGTGTGATCCAAGTGGATCAGGAATGCTCACAAAGATCCAAGAGGATCTGAAACACTCAAAGAGGTCCCAAGGGATCCATAATTTTTCATAATTTACCATCTCAGATCATCTTGAAAATGGCGTCACTACGTAGAGCTCATTGTAAACTTTCCAACGATGCAAACAGCAAGTCAAACGAAGTTTGTATGCAAAAGTTATGGGCAGTCAAAGTTCAAGTCAACCAAGGTCAAAGTCAAAAGTCAAAGGGGTAAAAAGGACATGTGTCGTCTCCGTATAGTGACACATGGCATGACCATATAGGTAACATGGCCACACCTCAAGTTGCCACTAGGTTTGATCATACAACTAACTGGGAAACACAAGTGGTCAACCATCGTTTGACATGTGGCACATGTTAGCCAATGAGAGTTTGCCATGTGGCCGCCCCTCATTGGTCAGTAATGGTTTTATATGGTAAAATTATTATGGAGTCTAGGGAATCAACCCCATAACCTCCATAAATCTCCACAGCTTAACAAAGATCCAACAACCAACATGTCATAACATATAACTTAACAACTATATGGCATATATTATATTTAACATTATGTTAAGTTTTGTTTGGGGGATAAAAGGGGTCGAGGACTAGCCCCAATCCCATCCCCTGGTCTATCTAATGCCATGGACCACATCCTATCCACACGAGGGGGATTAACCTTATTTTCTGGTGGGAGTTGTTATACCATGTATATATTATATAATCATATAGTTTTAAATCACACCAACAGATAATCATATATATATAGTTACATACTGTATATATAATATATATAAAAAAACTAACCACAAAATTAAACTAACGGATAAGCCATGGACGAGAATAGAACCCGGACCTCCGCTATAATAGCAGGTGGTTTTAACCACTAACCAACCACTCCAGGTTTAGCAAATATTTTGCCTAAAATTAGTAAATAAGTTACAGCTAAATGTGGAGGTGGTTTTGGAGCTCGCTTTATATATTGGGCACATAGTCCAAGGAAACACATCCATCGGCACAGATTTTGAGACTGCATGGAATTCAAGGTGCACAGATTTTGATATTGTACAGATTGTACGTAAGTACATGCAAGTACAGTGTAATTTTGTATTGTGTCGTAAAGTGTGTCAAATGGTACCTTGACAGAATTTCAAGTGTCTTATATCGATTCTACACAATTTTTCGCAAGGATCATGAAGATGAGGTCTATTTTGTGATTTGAGGTTATTTTTAAAACTTTATGCTCAATTTTCCATTTATGAGTATTTAATGCATTGTTTTGTTTGCCAAAGAGCGTGAATTTGAGCTAGTTTGGAAAGTGGTCGACTTTACAGTCAAAAGTTTTAGAATTTCTTAAGGATTTCAATTATGAACCTTTTTTTTTGCATTTGAGTAGCATATTTTCAGAGCATCCTCAATGTTGGATTATTTGGTCCATTTACATGGTATTTTTGGGTGTTTTGGGATGAAGATAAGTAGTTTAATTGTTTTGAAAGGAACTTAAAGATGAAACAAAATATGTTATCAGCATTGTAATTTGAATTATTTTATGTCATCTCATTTCCACTTCAAGATAATCTTCAGTTTTAGGATTTTTGGGTAAATAACACATCATCAAAATTTTGCAATCACCTCAATAGATCCTATAAATTATACAGAAACAAGTTAGATATTGCATGTATATATTTTCAGCGATAAGTGGTGTCTAAATATTTTTCGATCACTACTACAAGGTGATCATGTCCTCAAATCAACATGATGTAATATGAAATCAAAGTTTCATATGAATGTATCCACACATTCTTTCTTTATTTGTAACTAGGGTGTCAACATTTATGGACACCCAATTTCTCTATATACTATTATGTAACTCTAGTAGACTATTGGAAGATCCTTCTTCCATAGTGGGTAACCTTATATCTACACACTACAAACATGCATTTTTTAAATGCATTAATCAATGTGATATTTATGAGCACCCTTGTTCCCAATCATTCTCGGTTGGTCGAAGTATTCATGACACTTTGTTCATGAATTTTCTTGCAAGGACTTTAATCATCCTTGAATGACATAGATTTCCTCTCTCTATTATTCAGTTTATTCTTTCCAGAATCTTACCCCACTTTGGTATCAATGGCATACAAAAACCACTCAAAATCATATGTGTATCATTAGAATCATAAGATGTTTTACAAGGGATCCTTACCCAACCCCTTCATGCGTTATTCCACATAGGCATGAGTACTTCTGTACCTGTTCTAGTTGCTTGCACCTTCTCTGATTTTACCTCATCAATGGTGTTTCATGGGAATCTCCTATAGTCCCTTCATCAATATTTCAACAACAACCCTTTTGAAGGTATCCTATTCCTTAGGTTGCAGCCATTGGTACTTTTCCTTCTACAACAACTCCAACATTTTTCCTGCACTTAACAGGAATCATCACAGTCATAAACATGTTAGTTGTCATGTTAAATAAAATGCATGTATATAGCATCTAAATCAGCTAGCATTATCATATATGTCCTAGCATATCTATGTGTGCTTCATCACATTACTCCTCAAGGTGATCACTAGTGAAACCATGAAACTAATTCAGTTGTTGGGT
Source organism: Picea glauca (assembly GCA_000966675.3). Lineage (NCBI taxonomy): Eukaryota > Viridiplantae > Streptophyta > Pinopsida > Pinales > Pinaceae > Picea > Picea glauca. The sequence goes on along the minus strand of JZKD02S2077367.1, from coordinate 125,901 downwards.
ATCTTACAACCATCAATGTAATGTCCCCCGACCAATCTGGTCAGGGACACACCACTACTTCAAAACCAAACTTCTCTAAAAACCATATTGTAACATACCTAGCACCCAGGAAAGGCAATGCCACTTGAAAACTTTCATGCTCTGATATACATATATATCTAATGCAATTTAAATGGACATAAACATATTTCTCATACACATATTCATGTAGAATCGACAATAAACAAATACATGCAATATATACAGGCAATTATGATAACATCAAAACACATGTAAAAGATACACAACATACAATTAAACATAGATTTGGTACTTATATTTTTATGAGAAGACCACCAACTACGTGCAGACATTCCACAAACCTCTCAACATTAGACATCATTGCTCCAAGCTATCAGAAGTCGGTCACCCCCAAGCTGGGACTAAACTCCAACCAAGGTAAAGGAAATCCTAGGCTAGGTCGAGACTACAATAAGTTGCACAATGCAATAGGAAGGATTCCCTCCAAGGAGCCTACTTACACCCATCGCTCATAGACTCTCATTCCCCACATGCATGTCCCACCACAGGAATATACACCTTCACTGTTCCACAGTCCATCGACTGCTCCACTTCCCTTCCAGGGATTCAACAATAAGTTGGATCATGAATTCTTAGAGATTTGTAGTTGTTGTTGGACTCCCTCCAGGACAAATCACTTCCCCAACAATCTGTCTCACCTGGAGCGAGTTTCTTACAATCCTCACAACCTGCTTCTTCAACCCAAGGGCCTAACAACCCACCTCTTCAAACCATAGGCTTAACAACCTGCTTCTTTTGTTCATCTCTTAAATCAACTAGGTAGCCACGGTAGTAAAATCGGGTAAGGCAAGGGACGGCTTAGCAATTACAGAGGTTTACAATGGCAAAGGATTCAACAATGGAGGAAATAGATTGACTGCATTCTTTCTCAGTGTGTGAGGGAATGGGTGTGAAGGATGGATAGAATCATGAGTGAACTCCTGAGGAAAGATGGCAAGAATGTCAAAATGGTGATAATGGTGAGAGCGAACCCCACAACAATGGAATTCCCCCAAATAAATTTGCATGCATCCCAGATGACACTTGGCTCTCTAAGAGCTCGTTCCTCTCCACTTGGAGTTTCATTCCTCTCCCCCAAAGGAACTTAGGATAACTGGTTTTATTTCCCAAACTTCAGTAATTTAGGAAATACATTATAATATTCCCTTGGGTTAAGCCCTCAAGCTTAGCGCCTTTTTTCTAACATCTTAGCCCCCTTTCCCTTTCCCTTCCTAGTGGAGCTTAGTCCTCCATAACGCTTTCTTCGTGGTTGGTCTACATGCAACGAAGTATTTTATTAATAATATTCATAATTACATATACAAAAGTAGGCTCATTGGCCTTTGCATATAGGATCTCTAGCCTAATAAACACATAAGCCTCCCAGCTTATAAATACTTGGCTCACCAGCCTATAAACTTCATTAAACATCATTACTATTCAGTAGGGGCTTGGCCTTGGGGTAGTACAATCCCCTCCCCTTATTTTTTCATTGTCCTTAGTGCATCTCATTTACATAACATCAACAATATTTTCAAAACTTTCAAAAAGATGCGGGTATTCTACCCACATAGCATCTTCATGCTCCCAAGTTGCGTCCTCAGGACCGTACCAGGTCCATTGGACCCTTACAAGCCCTATGGCTCGATTCCGAAGCTATTTGATTTTCTGGTCCATAATGTGTACCTGATGCACTTGAAAACCGCTTTCTTGCTCCACCTGAATCACATTCCAATAAATAACATGATTAGCATCAGGTATATATTTCTTAAGCAATGATACATGGAATACATTATGTATAGACATAGATGCAGGTAATGNATTGTTTTGAAAAGAAATTAAAGATGAAACAAAGTATGTTATCAACATTATAATTTGAGTTTTTTTATGTCATTTCATTTTCACTTCAAGATATTCTTCAATTTTATGAGTTGGTAAATCGCACATCATCAAAATTTTGCAATCACCTCAATAGATCCTAGAAATTATATAGAAACAAGTTAGATACTACATGTATATATTTTCAACAATAAGTGGTGTCTACAGATTTTCAGATCAGGTTCGTATTAGAGCTAGTTTTGGCGTGTGTTGCAAGTTGTTGTTGTGATGAGATCCAAGAGTTCATTTGGTGAATATCTTGAAGGCTCTTACCAAGGAAACAAGATGAGTAATGTTGTTATGAAGCTGATACTCTAGAAGAACATTAATCAGAAAATCTAGAGAGAGAATTATGAGCTAAGAATGAAGTTGCAGGCCCTTGAGGAAGAGAAGAAAAGGATGCAAGATAAACTATTATGTAATGAAGATTTTCCCTTGAGTATTTTTCATGAACTAGAAATAAAGTTTCAAATGGCACCAACAATCAGTAAAGTTGGGCAATCAAAGAATGAGATAGTCTCTCTTGCACTATCTCCCTCCAAGGACATGATTGAGAAATAAGACTCTCCATATTCCCATCAATATGGAGAGTGATCAAGGGTAGTTGAAGCAAAGAGAACCTCCGATGAAGAAATCCTACCTAATAAATTGGCCTTACCTTCCAATCCATAGAAGAGTGATATATGCAAGGCATCTTCGGGGAAAGATGTGCATAATACAAGAGAAGGAATGAAAACTTTTCCCACTAGAAAATGGTCTAGTTATCCATGTACTTCCAATGGAACTAGTAACCATGATATGGAGAATTATATGAGAAGACATTATGTGCAACTAAATCCCTCCAACTAGAAGGAGAAAGATCATTTCTCAAGTCAGAGGAAAAGGAGGAATGATAAGAAGGGATCGTGGAACAAGATGCTCTACCCTTATTTTGGTAACAATGGACACCATATTGAGAAGTGTTGGGAACTTTACTTGCACTTATGTCTAAAGAAAAACCTAAAGGATGTGAAGACACTTTCAAGAAGATAAGCAGCAACAACTACATATGAAGTCAATGGTCTTACTGAAAGGATTGGAAAAGAATACTTCATGATGCCTGGTGTTGGAAAAGGATTTATGAAGACATCAAAGAATGGTTCGTGGAAAGTGGCTCATCTTGCCACATGACCAGGATGAGATCAATATTTTTTACTTTCTCAGAGTCTGACACAAAATGCTTCATGGATATTGGCTTTACAAGAAATAAAAGGGTATGGATATGTAAGATTCCAACTTGAGTCATGAGGATTTATGAGAATCGAAAATATGCTATATGTCCCAGAATTAAAGGTAAACATGCTTTCAGTTGCATCATTTGAATATGATGGCTATGTAGTCGCATTTTGTAATGGGCGAGTACTTGTGTATGCAAGAGAAGCTACTCCAAACATGAAAATAGTACTTGGTATTTGCAAGGAGAGGTTATACAGGTTACTCGCAAGACCGATAGTTTGTCCCAATGGTTACTTGGACTCGATATTGAATTCTGCATCATATTCAATGTCAAATTTAGCACCAACATCAAAGGCATTGTCAGAGGTTGGAAGTTGCGAGACTCCTCCCAGTACACTGGGGAAAATGACTCCATAAGTAAACCATATTTGATTTTTGTAAATATGTATATTTTTAAATATAATATCCATATGTGTAAATCTTCTTAAGTCAATTAGAAGGCTTGTAAGCCACTCATTGTAAATTATAAGAGCGAGAGGGACTCTATAAATTTCAGTATTGCCACCTTGTATGAGTGAGAGGAATTTTGTAAAGAGATTTTCCATATTATCACCTTATATGTTGTAAAGAGTGAGAGTAATCTCGTTAGAGACTTATAGATAGTTGTATTTACTCTTTGTTATAGAGTGAGAGGAATCTCGTTAAAGAGATTTTTGGATAGCCGCCTATACATATTGTTTTACAGTGAGATGAATCTTGTTATGAATATTTCAAATCCTCTAGAAAACAATATGGACAAATATATTGTCTTATAATGAGCTAAGGAGCTACATATGGGTCAAATTGTCTTATACAAAATTCGTGATTATGAAGAACTGAAAACAAAGGAATAGAAGGATGCAGGTAGTTGGAACATGCAGTTCAGGAGTGGGAAGAGCATCAAAGTAATGTGAAAATTTCTAGAGATGGTAAAGGAAGAATAATCCTCTTATAAGAGGCACACAAAGGTGCATGCTATAAGCATATTTAAATTCTACGTCGTGTTCGTATGTATACCTTGAACAAAAGTAATCAAGGAAGGTACATATGATAACAATAAAGCATAATTGTTTTCCCAAGGCAGGAGCGACAATGAAGAGAGTATTCATTCAGGGACTTCTATAGATACATCAACATTAGAAGAATAGAGAGTCTAAATGGACAAGGCATAGATCAACATTCAACTTGGTTTCATATTGGCTGAGATAGAATATATTCAGTACAAGGAGATGGGAGTGGATGTTGAAATACAAGATGTAGGTATAATAGATATTCAGTGAATAAGACGTTTGTTTTTAGAGAATCTATAATATAGAACCGAAGCTATATATATCATGTAATCTACAATGTCAAAGGCCAGATTCAGAGATATCTTCCAGAATAAGCCAAAACTAGAGCTATATATATCATATTAGCTACAAAGCTAGAGGTCAGAGTCAGAGCTATATTTCAGAGGAATAGACAGAAGTGCACTAATCTAGTACTTGAGATTGAAGACGCAAATTGAAGACTTAATTCCAAAAGAATCAGCAAGATGGAAGAGTGAAGAAGTTTCATCACTAAGTTACTAATCAGAACATTTCAGTAAGATGGAAGAGTGAGTTAGAGCTATCATCACTAAGTTGTTGAATATCTATACTTTTGGAGGTCCAAAAGTTCTTCAATGGGAAGGTGTGATCCAAGTGGATCAGGAATGCTCACAAAGATCCAAGAGGATCTGAAACACTCAAAGAGGTCCCAAGGGATCCATAATTTTTCATAATTTACCATCTCAGATCATCTTGAAAATGGCGTCACTACGTAGAGCTCATTGTAAACTTTCCAACGATGCAAACAGCAAGTCAAACGAAGTTTGTATGCAAAAGTTATGGGCAGTCAAAGTTCAAGTCAACCAAGGTCAAAGTCAAAAGTCAAAGGGGTAAAAAGGACATGTGTCGTCTCCGTATAGTGACACATGGCATGACCATATAGGTAACATGGCCACACCTCAAGTTGCCACTAGGTTTGATCATACAACTAACTGGGAAACACAAGTGGTCAACCATCGTTTGACATGTGGCACATGTTAGCCAATGAGAGTTTGCCATGTGGCCGCCCCTCATTGGTCAGTAATGGTTTTATATGGTAAAATTATTATGGAGTCTAGGGAATCAACCCCATAACCTCCATAAATCTCCACAGCTTAACAAAGATCCAACAACCAACATGTCATAACATATAACTTAACAACTATATGGCATATATTATATTTAACATTATGTTAAGTTTTGTTTGGGGGATAAAAGGGGTCGAGGACTAGCCCCAATCCCATCCCCTGGTCTATCTAATGCCATGGACCACATCCTATCCACACGAGGGGGATTAACCTTATTTTCTGGTGGGAGTTGTTATACCATGTATATATTATATAATCATATAGTTTTAAATCACACCAACAGATAATCATATATATATAGTTACATACTGTATATATAATATATATAAAAAAACTAACCACAAAATTAAACTAACGGATAAGCCATGGACGAGAATAGAACCCGGACCTCCGCTATAATAGCAGGTGGTTTTAACCACTAACCAACCACTCCAGGTTTAGCAAATATTTTGCCTAAAATTAGTAAATAAGTTACAGCTAAATGTGGAGGTGGTTTTGGAGCTCGCTTTATATATTGGGCACATAGTCCAAGGAAACACATCCATCGGCACAGATTTTGAGACTGCATGGAATTCAAGGTGCACAGATTTTGATATTGTACAGATTGTACGTAAGTACATGCAAGTACAGTGTAATTTTGTATTGTGTCGTAAAGTGTGTCAAATGGTACCTTGACAGAATTTCAAGTGTCTTATATCGATTCTACACAATTTTTCGCAAGGATCATGAAGATGAGGTCTATTTTGTGATTTGAGGTTATTTTTAAAACTTTATGCTCAATTTTCCATTTATGAGTATTTAATGCATTGTTTTGTTTGCCAAAGAGCGTGAATTTGAGCTAGTTTGGAAAGTGGTCGACTTTACAGTCAAAAGTTTTAGAATTTCTTAAGGATTTCAATTATGAACCTTTTTTTTTGCATTTGAGTAGCATATTTTCAGAGCATCCTCAATGTTGGATTATTTGGTCCATTTACATGGTATTTTTGGGTGTTTTGGGATGAAGATAAGTAGTTTAATTGTTTTGAAAGGAACTTAAAGATGAAACAAAATATGTTATCAGCATTGTAATTTGAATTATTTTATGTCATCTCATTTCCACTTCAAGATAATCTTCAGTTTTAGGATTTTTGGGTAAATAACACATCATCAAAATTTTGCAATCACCTCAATAGATCCTATAAATTATACAGAAACAAGTTAGATATTGCATGTATATATTTTCAGCGATAAGTGGTGTCTAAATATTTTTCGATCACTACTACAAGGTGATCATGTCCTCAAATCAACATGATGTAATATGAAATCAAAGTTTCATATGAATGTATCCACACATTCTTTCTTTATTTGTAACTAGGGTGTCAACATTTATGGACACCCAATTTCTCTATATACTATTATGTAACTCTAGTAGACTATTGGAAGATCCTTCTTCCATAGTGGGTAACCTTATATCTACACACTACAAACATGCATTTTTTAAATGCATTAATCAATGTGATATTTATGAGCACCCTTGTTCCCAATCATTCTCGGTTGGTCGAAGTATTCATGACACTTTGTTCATGAATTTTCTTGCAAGGACTTTAATCATCCTTGAATGACATAGATTTCCTCTCTCTATTATTCAGTTTATTCTTTCCAGAATCTTACCCCACTTTGGTATCAATGGCATACAAAAACCACTCAAAATCATATGTGTATCATTAGAATCATAAGATGTTTTACAAGGGATCCTTACCCAACCCCTTCATGCGTTATTCCACATAGGCATGAGTACTTCTGTACCTGTTCTAGTTGCTTGCACCTTCTCTGATTTTACCTCATCAATGGTGTTTCATGGGAATCTCCTATAGTCCCTTCATCAATATTTCAACAACAACCCTTTTGAAGGTATCCTATTCCTTAGGTTGCAGCCATTGGTACTTTTCCTTCTACAACAACTCCAACATTTTTCCTGCACTTAACAGGAATCATCACAGTCATAAACATGTTAGTTGTCATGTTAAATAAAATGCATGTATATAGCATCTAAATCAGCTAGCATTATCATATATGTCCTAGCATATCTATGTGTGCTTCATCACATTACTCCTCAAGGTGATCACTAGTGAAACCATGAAACTAATTCAGTTGTTGGGTATCTTACAACCATCAATGTAATGTCCCCCGACCAATCTGGTCAGGGACACACCACTACTTCAAAACCAAACTTCTCTAAAAACCATATTGTAACATACCTAGCACCCAGGAAAGGCAATGCCACTTGAAAACTTTCATGCTCTGATATACATATATATCTAATGCAATTTAAATGGACATAAACATATTTCTCATACACATATTCATGTAGAATCGACAATAAACAAATACATGCAATATATACAGGCAATTATGATAACATCAAAACACATGTAAAAGATACACAACATACAATTAAACATAGATTTGGTACTTATATTTTTATGAGAAGACCACCAACTACGTGCAGACATTCCACAAACCTCTCAACATTAGACATCATTGCTCCAAGCTATCAGAAGTCGGTCACCCCCAAGCTGGGACTAAACTCCAACCAAGGTAAAGGAAATCCTAGGCTAGGTCGAGACTACAATAAGTTGCACAATGCAATAGGAAGGATTCCCTCCAAGGAGCCTACTTACACCCATCGCTCATAGACTCTCATTCCCCACATGCATGTCCCACCACAGGAATATACACCTTCACTGTTCCACAGTCCATCGACTGCTCCACTTCCCTTCCAGGGATTCAACAATAAGTTGGATCATGAATTCTTAGAGATTTGTAGTTGTTGTTGGACTCCCTCCAGGACAAATCACTTCCCCAACAATCTGTCTCACCTGGAGCGAGTTTCTTACAATCCTCACAACCTGCTTCTTCAACCCAAGGGCCTAACAACCCACCTCTTCAAACCATAGGCTTAACAACCTGCTTCTTTTGTTCATCTCTTAAATCAACTAGGTAGCCACGGTAGTAAAATCGGGTAAGGCAAGGGACGGCTTAGCAATTACAGAGGTTTACAATGGCAAAGGATTCAACAATGGAGGAAATAGATTGACTGCATTCTTTCTCAGTGTGTGAGGGAATGGGTGTGAAGGATGGATAGAATCATGAGTGAACTCCTGAGGAAAGATGGCAAGAATGTCAAAATGGTGATAATGGTGAGAGCGAACCCCACAACAATGGAATTCCCCCAAATAAATTTGCATGCATCCCAGATGACACTTGGCTCTCTAAGAGCTCGTTCCTCTCCACTTGGAGTTTCATTCCTCTCCCCCAAAGGAACTTAGGATAACTGGTTTTATTTCCCAAACTTCAGTAATTTAGGAAATACATTATAATATTCCCTTGGGTTAAGCCCTCAAGCTTAGCGCCTTTTTTCTAACATCTTAGCCCCCTTTCCCTTTCCCTTCCTAGTGGAGCTTAGTCCTCCATAACGCTTTCTTCGTGGTTGGTCTACATGCAACGAAGTATTTTATTAATAATATTCATAATTACATATACAAAAGTAGGCTCATTGGCCTTTGCATATAGGATCTCTAGCCTAATAAACACATAAGCCTCCCAGCTTATAAATACTTGGCTCACCAGCCTATAAACTTCATTAAACATCATTACTATTCAGTAGGGGCTTGGCCTTGGGGTAGTACAATCCCCTCCCCTTATTTTTTCATTGTCCTTAGTGCATCTCATTTACATAACATCAACAATATTTTCAAAACTTTCAAAAAGATGCGGGTATTCTACCCACATAGCATCTTCATGCTCCCAAGTTGCGTCCTCAGGACCGTACCAGGTCCATTGGACCCTTACAAGCCCTATGGCTCGATTCCGAAGCTATTTGATTTTCTGGTCCATAATGTGTACCTGATGCACTTGAAAACCGCTTTCTTGCTCCACCTGAATCACATTCCAATAAATAACATGATTAGCATCAGGTATATATTTCTTAAGCAATGATACATGGAATACATTATGTATAGACATAGATGCAGGTAATGMAAKCATGTAAGCTACTGGTCCAATCCTCTCTAGGATTTCAAACGGCCCACAATATCTRRCTACCAACTTGGAACAATTTCCCAACTTCAGGGAATTTCTATTGGCCTTCACCTTCAAGAAAACACRATCACCCACTTTAMATTCCCTGTGAGTTATGCCCTTGTCAGCATAGATTTTTTGYCTGTCTTGGGCAGCYWTTAAACTATGTTTAATCTTCAGTATTTTCTCTTCCATTTCTCTGAGCAAATMTGGCCCAATCACTACTCTGTCAGTTGGGTTGTCCCAACTTTCTGGAGTGCTGCACTTTTTGCCATAAAGTGCCTCAAATGGGCTCATCTTCAGTGATGCTTGGTACCCATTGTTGTAGGAAAATTCTACCAAGTGTAGATAATCTTCCCATTTATATGGTTTTCCCATCACATACATCCTTAGCATATCCTCTATCACGTGGTTCACCCTTTCTATTTTCCCATAAGACTCTAGGTGATAAGTTGTGTTGAAGTTCAGATTTGTTCCGAACCCTTTGAATAAACCCTTCCAAAACTTTGAGGTAAACTTTGGATCTCTTTCAGACACAATTGTCTTGGGTATTCCATGCAATCATGTTACTTCCTTCATAAATATCAGCAATATTGGTTGCCTTGTGAGTAACCTTCATAGGAATGAAATGGGCAGCTTTGGTAAGCTTGTCCACCACCACCATGATAGCATCATGTTGCTTGCTTGTTTTAGGCAATTTGGTGATGAAATCCATTGTCACCACTTCCCACTTCCACTCGGGAATGAGTAATGGTTGCAGCAAGCCAGTTGAGTTTCTATGCTCAGCCTTGACCCTTTAACACTCCAAGCATTTAGCAATGTATTCAGCAATCTCTATCTTCATGCCTGGCCAATAATATTGGCTCTTGACCGTTGAAATTGTTTTTTGATATCCTGGGTGCCCAACATAGGGTACATTATGCATCTCTTTTAAAATCATACTCCTCAAATCAGGAGAATTGGGTACATAAAGTCTGTTCATGTGCAAGAGAATTACATCAATTCCCAATTCATAATCTTCAACTTTCTGCTGCAATTTTGTTACCAATTCCATGTACTGCAAATCAGTTTTTGTAGCCTCAGAAATTATGCCTTTAAGATCAATTTGATACATGATAATGGATGTAGCATGCAGTTCATGCACTCTCATGTTGAGTGCATCACCCACTATGTTCTCTTTTCCTTTGATGTGCTTAATATCAAAGTCATACTCACAAAGGAATTCCAACCATCTACTATGCCTTTCATTTAAAGTTGGTTGATCAAATAAGTATTTCAGACCATTATGGTTTTTCCTTGGCTCAAAACTCTTTCCCATGAGGTAGTGCCTCCACTTCTTCAAGGCATGCACTATGGCTGCCAACTCCAAATCATGAGTGGCATAGAGCCTTTCATGCTCTTTTAGTTTCCTGGATTCAAAACATATCACAAATTCGTTTTGACTGAGGACTCCACCAAGTTCTTCTTTGCATGCATCGGTGCAAACCACAAAATCTTCATTTGGATCAACAATCCTCAGAATTGGAGCACTAGTTAACAACTACTTCAATTGTTGGAAGCTATTTTCACATTATGTTGTCCATTGAAACTTCACCCCCTTCCTTTGCAAGGAAGTGATTGGGTGACAAATTCTTGAAAACCTTGTGATGAATCTTCTGTAGTATCCAGATAGACCCATGAAGGATCTGATTTATGTCACATTCTTAGGTGTTGGCCACCCTTTAATGGCCTCAATATTTTAAGGGTCCACTGCTATCCCTTCTTCGGATATGATATGCCCCAAATAGTGAATCTTGTTTTGATAAAATGAGCACTTGCTTAATTTGGAATACAGTTGGTGATCTCTTAACACTTGTAACACCATCCTCAAATGATTCTCATGTTCTTATTCTGACTTGGAATACACAAGGATCTCATCCAAAAAGACAATGATAAACTTGTCTAAATATTCTGAGAAAACACCATTCATCGAACACATGAAAACAACTGGTGCATTTGATAATCCAAATGGCACCACTATGAATTCGTAATGACCATACCTTATCCTGAAGGCAATCTTATTGATGTCTTCATCTCTGATTATGACTTGATGATATCATGACCTAAGGTCAATCTTTTAGAATATCTTTGCATCCTTTGACTGATCAAAGAGATCATCGATCGTTTGCAAAGGATACTTGTTCTTTATGGGCAATTTGTTCAACTGTCTGAAATCGATGCACAATCTCAATGTCCCATCTTTCTTCTTCACAAACAAGACTGGGGAACCCCAAGTTGACACACTTGGGTGTATATACCCCTTCTTCATAATATATTCAAGCTGCATTTGCAACTCCTTTAGCTCTGGTGTACTCATTATGTAAGGATTATTTGATACTAGAGCTGCTCCAAACATCAAATTTATAGAGAAATCAATATCTCTCTTTGGGGGTAGTCCTGGTATCTCCTTGAACACATCCTCAAAATATTTCAGGACTGATTGATCCTCCAAATTTGGCACCTTATCCTTAGGTGTTTCTTCCATATGGGCTGCAAATATTTGGCAGCCCTTCGTATAACACTTCTTCAGCTGCATTGTTGAGATCTCTCGGACAATAATTGCCCTAGGAATTACTTGGATTATTCTTAGGTTCCCTTCTTCATCTAGGAAAGTAAATGCCTTGTTATGAAAGTCTAAGATAACATGGTGTTGGTCCAACAAATCCATACCAATTAGACAGACATATGAACCCAATGGCAAGATGTTCAAATCTGCCTTGGTACTTAGCTCGTTCATGTCCATTGGACATGATTTAACCAGTTCAACAAATTTTCTCTTGGCTCATGTAGCTAGTTGTACTAGCCAAGATTTCCCATGCTTTCTTCTTGGAAAAAGCAATCTTTCCAATACTTTAGGATCTATGTAACTATGACTAGCTCCTGATTCTATTAAAATAGTAAAGGCATGGTTATTGATCATACCTTCAACTTCAATCATGTGTGATTGAAACTCTTCTTGCTTGTTGTCTAGGGCTACATAGATCCTTGGTACACTTCTTCCCGTGTCCTCCACTATTTTTGCTTGCTATACATTGTGGACAACTCTCACTTTTTCACATTTGTGAGGAAAATATCTATACTTATGGTCTCCTTTATAGCCCCAACATTGAATGGGTGTCTACCTTGGCCTTTGCCCACCTACCTCAGCCATTCTATGCTCTCTAAAAGATTGTTTTCCTTAAGGATTGTTGATGAAAAATGGAGGCTTGTTCCCCTTCTACCTTTGTTCCTTCTTAAACTTATTCTTGTCCTTCCAAGCCTTCTAGAAAGTAGGCTTTCCTTTTTATTGATCATATAAGCATTTTTCTCTCCTTATAGTTTCTTCCAGAGTCTTGGGATCATCATATTGGATTTTATCACTCATGAAAGATGGAATCCCACTCAAGTACCTATAAATCTTCATTTTCTCATCCTTGATGAAGGAGACATACTTCAACAGCTCTAAAAATCTCCTTTCATATTCATCAATAGTCATGTTGCCCAGTTTGAGTTCAAAGAACTCTTTCATCTTTTTCTGATAATGCCTCTTGGTTAGGTATTTCTTCTCAATATGCCTCTTGAATACCTTCCAAGTCACATTTTTCTCTCTGAGGTGTTACACTTGCACAAGTTGATCCCTCCACATGCATGCCTTTCCTTTCAACTAATAGATAGCAATTCTTCCTTCTACATGGGAAGAATAGTTATGCAATTGGAAGTACTTCCTCATGCCTAGCAGGCATGTCTCAACATCTTCATCCTTCTTGTGCTCTCCATAAAAAGTAGGAGGCTTGATCTTATTCATTTCTCCTTTCAACTTATCCACCCCAGACCTCCTATGCTTCATGACAAGGGATGGACTTGAGCTATTATGTGATCTCCTATGGGAATGCTTTTGGGAGTGATGGTGATGTCTACTACCACTCCTTGGTCTTCCTTTCTTCTCAGGGATCTCGTGGCTTCCTGATTTGTTGGAGACACTCTCCTTATCCAAATTATTTTCAATTATTTCCAGGCTTTGAATTAACTTCATGTTGAAGTCTTCATGTTGCTCTTTGGCTTTCATAAGCCTTTCATTATCATCCTTGTGGCTCTAGATATATGTCTAGAATTTTCTGAGGGTATCAGCCAAATTTATGTCTTCATCCTTTCCCCCTCCATTCCCATTGGATTTGGTTCCTTACATACCCAACTGGACATTCAACCCTATGATTTCATCTTCTTGGTTGTAGACTACCTGTGCATCCTTCATCACTCTGCACTTTGTGCTGACTCTGATTTGACAGTTGTTGATTCTGCAAAAATGTGCAGCCAACAGAACTTTGTCAGGCTAAATGTTGTTAATAATTTCATCAAAACATGAACCACTCTGATTCATTAATATATATCATACTTATTTTCTATTGATTTTCTGAGAAATTGATGGTTCAAATCCAATTTATGGGAGAACAGTTATCTTCTACTATTCAAGACATTTCCAATGGTTTTTTCCATGCTCAATTCCGAGTTTTGAGAAGGAAGTTATAGATATTTGAACAATTTGGCCCTTTCCTTCAGCCCCCAAATTCATGTGACCAAGGGTTGTGACCAAGCACTAATCAATAGGCGTTTATCCTGTGCTTTGGGCCTCCAAGGCTCTAGAACTTCGGGGCTCCAGAGGATCTACCTCCATTACTATATATTTTCCCCGAACATCGATTCTTCGAATACTTGAAGGATGCACTGATCAAAAGTGCTTATTATATGTTCATATATACAGTGGATAGGAGCTTCAGGACTCTGAATTCGACAGTTTCCAAAGCACATCCCAACAAATCTCCCCAATCACCGAACTGGCGAACTCACGAAGAATGGATGATTAACGGTTCATGGCTTCCCAACATCCAATGGTTGAGATTTACTACGGAACTCCAGGCTTCGGGTATTTCCTAAGCACTTCTTCACAGATCTCCTAGAGTGTCGAACTACCAAAGATCCTCTCCTTCCTCCACGTGTCATTCCCTGATCAATGGTCGAGATTAACTCCGACCCTCTGGGAGTTCTCGACTCAAGTAACCTATAACTCCATTCCTCTCGAGTACCACTTCTCCATACCACGAGATCTGGCGCCATGCATCCTCTGTGATCAACAATCACGATGGACTCCAGCCTTCATTCCTCCAAAAGTCCTCGACCGCAACTACTTATGCCTTGAATTCTCTGAACCACAGGATCTACTGGTGCATGTCCCCTCCCGATGAACGATGAGGATTTACTCCGCTCTTCAGAGTTTCAGGGTTTTTGCTTCCATCTTCCTTCATTCCTTTCGAACGCCGAAGTGGCGAACCCATGGGGTTCAATTAATACTGCACACTCGGGTGCTACATGGAAGATTCCAAGAAGTGGACACATGGCATGATCTGAGGGGTGACAATTGTCAAGTTCTAAATGCAAAATCGACCTTTCAAAATCACATATCACACTGACACGTGGTACGCATCCTATGTCTCCACGCCATCCTAGGTGATGTCGCAAGCCACATCACTTCGGAACTTCGGGACTCTGAGACTTCAGAGGTCCAAAATTTCTTGCAAAAACGTTTCCCCGAATGTCGAACTCTCGAACCACTTAACCTCCCAGGGCCCATAAAGTACAACTGTCACCAATCAAAGTGGTGATACGTGGCCCCACCATTTAGTAACATGTGTCAGGTTACAATCGGTCCTAAGGGCCTATTAAAAGTACAAAAATGAGTGACATGTGGCAGACCTAGGTAGGTCCACGTCACCCTAGGTGATACCATCATGCCACGTCATACCTGGCGCTTTGGTACTTCAGGGATTTCCTGTCTTCGACACTTTCTCAAAAACTTTCGAACTGTCAAATTGTTGAACTACTGACAACTCCACGTCACCCAGTGACATCATCATGTTACATTACTTCAGCAACCTAGGACTTCGATGATTATTTTCATCTGCTCACTTGCAAAACTCCTGAATTGTCGATTGTCCACAGGTGCTTCCCGTAGCTTCGGGATTTCGACAATTTCACTTTTTAACCCCCCAAAACCCCCAACCTGCCTAACTCTGAACATCGCGTAATCTAAGGACACGTGTGCCTAGAAAATGGACAGTCTAGATTAGTTTCGAACTTCGAGACGTCGACATTTTTCTCTGTTATAGCTTTAAAACGATAGGAGGGGCAAAGTTTGAAGGACTTATGTGCTTAACCTCCATGCACCTTCTATCGATATGATGGTTGTGAGGGGTCTGTCTNTGGCCCAATCACTACTCTGTCAGTTGGGTTGTCCCAACTTTCTGGAGTGCTGCACTTTTTGCCATAAAGTGCCTCAAATGGGCTCATCTTCAGTGATGCTTGGTACCCATTGTTGTAGGAAAATTCTACCAAGTGTAGATAATCTTCCCATTTATATGGTTTTCCCATCACATACATCCTTAGCATATCCTCTATCACGTGGTTCACCCTTTCTATTTTCCCATAAGACTCTAGGTGATAAGTTGTGTTGAAGTTCAGATTTGTTCCGAACCCTTTGAATAAACCCTTCCAAAACTTTGAGGTAAACTTTGGATCTCTTTCAGACACAATTGTCTTGGGTATTCCATGCAATCATGTTACTTCCTTCATAAATATCAGCAATATTGGTTGCCTTGTGAGTAACCTTCATAGGAATGAAATGGGCAGCTTTGGTAAGCTTGTCCACCACCACCATGATAGCATCATGTTGCTTGCTTGTTTTAGGCAATTTGGTGATGAAATCCATTGTCACCACTTCCCACTTCCACTCGGGAATGAGTAATGGTTGCAGCAAGCCAGTTGAGTTTCTATGCTCAGCCTTGACCCTTTAACACTCCAAGCATTTAGCAATGTATTCAGCAATCTCTATCTTCATGCCTGGCCAATAATATTGGCTCTTGACCGTTGAAATTGTTTTTTGATATCCTGGGTGCCCAACATAGGGTACATTATGCATCTCTTTTAAAATCATACTCCTCAAATCAGGAGAATTGGGTACATAAAGTCTGTTCATGTGCAAGAGAATTACATCAATTCCCAATTCATAATCTTCAACTTTCTGCTGCAATTTTGTTACCAATTCCATGTACTGCAAATCAGTTTTTGTAGCCTCAGAAATTATGCCTTTAAGATCAATTTGATACATGATAATGGATGTAGCATGCAGTTCATGCACTCTCATGTTGAGTGCATCACCCACTATGTTCTCTTTTCCTTTGATGTGCTTAATATCAAAGTCATACTCACAAAGGAATTCCAACCATCTACTATGCCTTTCATTTAAAGTTGGTTGATCAAATAAGTATTTCAGACCATTATGGTTTTTCCTTGGCTCAAAACTCTTTCCCATGAGGTAGTGCCTCCACTTCTTCAAGGCATGCACTATGGCTGCCAACTCCAAATCATGAGTGGCATAGAGCCTTTCATGCTCTTTTAGTTTCCTGGATTCAAAACATATCACAAATTCGTTTTGACTGAGGACTCCACCAAGTTCTTCTTTGCATGCATCGGTGCAAACCACAAAATCTTCATTTGGATCAACAATCCTCAGAATTGGAGCACTAGTTAACAACTACTTCAATTGTTGGAAGCTATTTTCACATTATGTTGTCCATTGAAACTTCACCCCCTTCCTTTGCAAGGAAGTGATTGGGTGACAAATTCTTGAAAACCTTGTGATGAATCTTCTGTAGTATCCAGATAGACCCATGAAGGATCTGATTTATGTCACATTCTTAGGTGTTGGCCACCCTTTAATGGCCTCAATATTTTAAGGGTCCACTGCTATCCCTTCTTCGGATATGATATGCCCCAAATAGTGAATCTTGTTTTGATAAAATGAGCACTTGCTTAATTTGGAATACAGTTGGTGATCTCTTAACACTTGTAACACCATCCTCAAATGATTCTCATGTTCTTATTCTGACTTGGAATACACAAGGATCTCATCCAAAAAGACAATGATAAACTTGTCTAAATATTCTGAGAAAACACCATTCATCGAACACATGAAAACAACTGGTGCATTTGATAATCCAAATGGCACCACTATGAATTCGTAATGACCATACCTTATCCTGAAGGCAATCTTATTGATGTCTTCATCTCTGATTATGACTTGATGATATCATGACCTAAGGTCAATCTTTTAGAATATCTTTGCATCCTTTGACTGATCAAAGAGATCATCGATCGTTTGCAAAGGATACTTGTTCTTTATGGGCAATTTGTTCAACTGTCTGAAATCGATGCACAATCTCAATGTCCCATCTTTCTTCTTCACAAACAAGACTGGGGAACCCCAAGTTGACACACTTGGGTGTATATACCCCTTCTTCATAATATATTCAAGCTGCATTTGCAACTCCTTTAGCTCTGGTGTACTCATTATGTAAGGATTATTTGATACTAGAGCTGCTCCAAACATCAAATTTATAGAGAAATCAATATCTCTCTTTGGGGGTAGTCCTGGTATCTCCTTGAACACATCCTCAAAATATTTCAGGACTGATTGATCCTCCAAATTTGGCACCTTATCCTTAGGTGTTTCTTCCATATGGGCTGCAAATATTTGGCAGCCCTTCGTATAACACTTCTTCAGCTGCATTGTTGAGATCTCTCGGACAATAATTGCCCTAGGAATTACTTGGATTATTCTTAGGTTCCCTTCTTCATCTAGGAAAGTAAATGCCTTGTTATGAAAGTCTAAGATAACATGGTGTTGGTCCAACAAATCCATACCAATTAGACAGACATATGAACCCAATGGCAAGATGTTCAAATCTGCCTTGGTACTTAGCTCGTTCATGTCCATTGGACATGATTTAACCAGTTCAACAAATTTTCTCTTGGCTCATGTAGCTAGTTGTACTAGCCAAGATTTCCCATGCTTTCTTCTTGGAAAAAGCAATCTTTCCAATACTTTAGGATCTATGTAACTATGACTAGCTCCTGATTCTATTAAAATAGTAAAGGCATGGTTATTGATCATACCTTCAACTTCAATCATGTGTGATTGAAACTCTTCTTGCTTGTTGTCTAGGGCTACATAGATCCTTGGTACACTTCTTCCCGTGTCCTCCACTATTTTTGCTTGCTATACATTGTGGACAACTCTCACTTTTTCACATTTGTGAGGAAAATATCTATACTTATGGTCTCCTTTATAGCCCCAACATTGAATGGGTGTCTACCTTGGCCTTTGCCCACCTACCTCAGCCATTCTATGCTCTCTAAAAGATTGTTTTCCTTAAGGATTGTTGATGAAAAATGGAGGCTTGTTCCCCTTCTACCTTTGTTCCTTCTTAAACTTATTCTTGTCCTTCCAAGCCTTCTAGAAAGTAGGCTTTCCTTTTTATTGATCATATAAGCATTTTTCTCTCCTTATAGTTTCTTCCAGAGTCTTGGGATCATCATATTGGATTTTATCACTCATGAAAGATGGAATCCCACTCAAGTACCTATAAATCTTCATTTTCTCATCCTTGATGAAGGAGACATACTTCAACAGCTCTAAAAATCTCCTTTCATATTCATCAATAGTCATGTTGCCCAGTTTGAGTTCAAAGAACTCTTTCATCTTTTTCTGATAATGCCTCTTGGTTAGGTATTTCTTCTCAATATGCCTCTTGAATACCTTCCAAGTCACATTTTTCTCTCTGAGGTGTTACACTTGCACAAGTTGATCCCTCCACATGCATGCCTTTCCTTTCAACTAATAGATAGCAATTCTTCCTTCTACATGGGAAGAATAGTTATGCAATTGGAAGTACTTCCTCATGCCTAGCAGGCATGTCTCAACATCTTCATCCTTCTTGTGCTCTCCATAAAAAGTAGGAGGCTTGATCTTATTCATTTCTCCTTTCAACTTATCCACCCCAGACCTCCTATGCTTCATGACAAGGGATGGACTTGAGCTATTATGTGATCTCCTATGGGAATGCTTTTGGGAGTGATGGTGATGTCTACTACCACTCCTTGGTCTTCCTTTCTTCTCAGGGATCTCGTGGCTTCCTGATTTGTTGGAGACACTCTCCTTATCCAAATTATTTTCAATTATTTCCAGGCTTTGAATTAACTTCATGTTGAAGTCTTCATGTTGCTCTTTGGCTTTCATAAGCCTTTCATTATCATCCTTGTGGCTCTAGATATATGTCTAGAATTTTCTGAGGGTATCAGCCAAATTTATGTCTTCATCCTTTCCCCCTCCATTCCCATTGGATTTGGTTCCTTACATACCCAACTGGACATTCAACCCTATGATTTCATCTTCTTGGTTGTAGACTACCTGTGCATCCTTCATCACTCTGCACTTTGTGCTGACTCTGATTTGACAGTTGTTGATTCTGCAAAAATGTGCAGCCAACAGAACTTTGTCAGGCTAAATGTTGTTAATAATTTCATCAAAACATGAACCACTCTGATTCATTAATATATATCATACTTATTTTCTATTGATTTTCTGAGAAATTGATGGTTCAAATCCAATTTATGGGAGAACAGTTATCTTCTACTATTCAAGACATTTCCAATGGTTTTTTCCATGCTCAATTCCGAGTTTTGAGAAGGAAGTTATAGATATTTGAACAATTTGGCCCTTTCCTTCAGCCCCCAAATTCATGTGACCAAGGGTTGTGACCAAGCACTAATCAATAGGCGTTTATCCTGTGCTTTGGGCCTCCAAGGCTCTAGAACTTCGGGGCTCCAGAGGATCTACCTCCATTACTATATATTTTCCCCGAACATCGATTCTTCGAATACTTGAAGGATGCACTGATCAAAAGTGCTTATTATATGTTCATATATACAGTGGATAGGAGCTTCAGGACTCTGAATTCGACAGTTTCCAAAGCACATCCCAACAAATCTCCCCAATCACCGAACTGGCGAACTCACGAAGAATGGATGATTAACGGTTCATGGCTTCCCAACATCCAATGGTTGAGATTTACTACGGAACTCCAGGCTTCGGGTATTTCCTAAGCACTTCTTCACAGATCTCCTAGAGTGTCGAACTACCAAAGATCCTCTCCTTCCTCCACGTGTCATTCCCTGATCAATGGTCGAGATTAACTCCGACCCTCTGGGAGTTCTCGACTCAAGTAACCTATAACTCCATTCCTCTCGAGTACCACTTCTCCATACCACGAGATCTGGCGCCATGCATCCTCTGTGATCAACAATCACGATGGACTCCAGCCTTCATTCCTCCAAAAGTCCTCGACCGCAACTACTTATGCCTTGAATTCTCTGAACCACAGGATCTACTGGTGCATGTCCCCTCCCGATGAACGATGAGGATTTACTCCGCTCTTCAGAGTTTCAGGGTTTTTGCTTCCATCTTCCTTCATTCCTTTCGAACGCCGAAGTGGCGAACCCATGGGGTTCAATTAATACTGCACACTCGGGTGCTACATGGAAGATTCCAAGAAGTGGACACATGGCATGATCTGAGGGGTGACAATTGTCAAGTTCTAAATGCAAAATCGGCCTTTCAAAATCACATATCACACTGACACGTGGTACGCATCCTGTGTCTCCACGCCATCCTAGGTGATGTCGCAAGCCACATCACTTCGGAACTTCGGGACTCCGAGACTTCAGAGGTCCAAAATTTCTTGCAAAAACGTTTCCCCGAATGTCGAACTCTCGAACTACTTAACCTCCCAGGGCCCACAAAGTACAACTGTCACCAATCAAAGTGGTGATACGTGGCCCCACCATTTAGTAACATGTGTCAGGTTACAATCAGTCCTAAGGGCCTATTAAAAGTACAAAAATGAGTGACATGTGGCAGACCTAGGTAGTTCCACGTCACCCTAGGTGATACCATCATGCCACGTCATACCTGGCGCTTTGGTACTTCAGGGATTTCCTGTCTTCGACACTTTCTCAAAAACTTTCGAACTATCAAATTGTTGAACTACTGAAAACTCCACGTCACCCGGTGACATCATCATGTTACATTACTTCAGCAACCTAGGACTTCAACGATTATTTTCATATGCTCACTTGCAAAACTCCTGAATTGTCGATTGTCCACAGCTGCTTCCCGTAGCTTCGGGATTTCGACAATTTCACTGTTGAACACTCCAAAACCCCCAAACTGCCTAACTTTGAACATCGCTTAATCTAAGGACACGTGTCCCTGGAAAATAGACAGTCTAGATTAGTTTCGAACTTCGAGATTTCGACAGTTTTCTCTGTTATAGCTTTAAAACGATAGGAGGGGCAAAGTTTGAAGGACTTATGTGCTTAACCTCCATGCACCTTCTATCGATATGATGGTTGTGAGGGGTCTGTCTCCTCCCAACAAATCCAACGGGCCAATACCACGTCTATTGTGGTTTATCAAACCACTACACCTCTTAAGCTTCTGAACACAACCAAGGTGTTCCCTCAGTGCCCTCCTTGCACTCTGTACATTAATTTCTTGTGGAAACTCCAAATTCCACATTCGTGGCCCATCCAAGTTCAGTGTGGAAACCATGGTCTATGATACCAAATTGTAACATCCGCCAGCCACCCTAGTCGGGGACACACCACTGCTTCAAAACCAAACTGCTCTGAAAACCAAATTGTAACATACCCAGCCACCGAGGCAAGACAATATCACTTGAAAACTTTCATGCTTTGATATACATATATATAATGCAATTGAAATGGACATAAACATACTGCTCATACACATATTCACTAGGAAGCGACAATAAACACATACCTGCAATACATACAGGTAATTCTGATAACATCATAACACATGTACAAGATACACAACATACAATTAAACATAAAAGACCACCAAATGCGTGTAGACCTTTCATGAACCTCCCAGCCTTAGACCACGCTGCTCCAATCTATCAGAAGTGGCTTACCCCCGAGATGGGACTAAACTCCACCCAGGGTAAAGGAAATCATAGGCTAGGCTCATACTATGGAAAGTTACCCAATGCAATAGGAAGGATTCCCTCCAAGGAGCCTACTTATGCTCACCGCTCACCGACTCTCATTCCCCACATGTTTGTCCCACCCTGAGAATATACACCTTCACTTTTCCACAGTCCATCAGCTGCTCCACTTCCCTTACAAGGCTTCAACAATAGGTCAGATCAAGAATTCTCAGAGCTTTGTAACTGTTGTTGGACTCCCTCCAAGAGAAATCACTTCCCCAACAATATCTCTCACCTGGAGAGAGTTACTCATAGGCCTGACAACCTGCTTCTTCAACCCATGGGCCTGACAAACCGCCTCTTCAAATAATAAGCCTGGCAACCTGCTTCTTTTGTTCAGCTCTTAAATCAACCAGGTAGCCACAGTAGTAAAATTGGGTAAAGCAAGGGACGACTCAGCAATTACAAAGGTTCACGATAGAAGAGGGTTCAACAATGGTAGAAATAGACTAACTGTGTGATTTCTCAGTGTGTGAGGGAATGGGTGTGAAGGATGGTCAGAATCGTGAGTGAACTCTTGAGGAAAGATGGCAAGAATGTCAGAATGGCGAGAATGGTGAGAGTGAACCCCCAAAATGATGGAATTCCCCCACATAAATTTGCATGTGTCCTGGATGACACTTGAATCTACAGGAGCTTGTTCCTCTCCACTCGGAATTTCATTCCTCTCCCCCAAAGGAACTTAGGATAACTGGGTTTATTTCCCAAACTTTAGTAACTTAGGAAATACATTATAATATCCCCTTGGTTTAAGCCCTCAAGCTTAGCCCCTTTTTCCTAGCCTCTCAGCCCCCTTTCCCTTTCCCTTCCTAGTGGAGCTTAGTCCCCCATAACTCTTTATTTGTGGTTGGTCTACATGCAGTGAAGTATTTTATTAATAATTTGCATAATTACATATACAAAAGTACGTTCACTGGCCTTTGCATCTAGGCTCTCTATCCTAATAAACACATAAGTCTTCCAGCTTATAAATACTTGGCTCACCAGCCTATAAACTTCATTAAACATTATTACAATTTAGCAAGGGCTTAGCCTCGGGTTATTACAATCAGCATATTAGTTTCTCATCCCAGAGAAATGCAATAAAAAAGAAGAAAATGAGTTAAGGGACTCTTCCCTTTTTCCAACTCCTTCTACACGATCTAGACTTTTCAGCTTAAATGAACTATTCCCAAGGCCTCACTACATTTACTTAACATGGATCTAGTAAACCTATTCATATAAACATATTTATAAATTTATTTTCCAGCTGTACTTTTAAATTACACAACTCTGCCTCATACATCATAGTTTTTAAAGTGAGAGAAATGTCCATCTTTTCTACTTCTTTGCTTCTGCAATCTAATCCATGTTGGGATCTTCCTACTTTTTTCCTTGAGCAGTCTTGGTTAGTTTCACCTTAACCTTCTTGGATAAATCATCATGCTACAACAATAAGCTTTTTATTCACAATAAATTATGAACTTGTTCTTTCTGCACATTAACATGTAGACATCGGAATGGTCAATATTCATTTTTTAGTCTTCCATTCTTTCATTATGTTTTAGAATGTAATCCAAGATTCTTATATAGATAGAATTTCATCCCACTGCCCAATTCTCAATAGTCATTAAGATTGTAACTCTATTCTCCTGAAAGCTTTTTTACACAGTTCCTCCATAGCGGACTTCTTCAACATGAAGCTTCCTTATTGCATATCCATCGCTATCTGAGATGACCTAAACCTTGAGTCAGCCTCAACTTTGTCATTTCATATTCTTATCCAATATTTCATAAGGAATTATCAGCATGCATTTCTAATTTGCATTCAGATTGTGCATTCACATATGCACATTTATTCCATTAATTTGCATTCACATTGTGCTTTAATCACATTCTTTAGCATGTGGTGTGTGTCCACCATAGGCACACTTTATAGTTTCATTTCTGTATTTATTGAAAATTATTATTTTCGTGATTGTTCACAATCATTTGCATGTAGTCTTTAAAAGCATAATCATGTTGTATTTTATCATGACAACAAAGCATTACTACTCATTTATTCTTTCATCAATTTATACTATTTTTTCTTGAGGAGATGGCACATATCCCCCTCAAGCTATTATTTGAAAACAAATAGTCATGACTCTTAAAAATAGAGTCATCCATGCATCCATGGTATTTATTCTATCCTGGCAAGTGCAATTATCGCCTTACATTTCACTAATTCAGGTAGTCACATCATGCCTTTAGTATACATATACTCATACATCATACATGTGCATCACTTGCACATTTAATATCACACATTCATATCTATTTGGTCTTAATATCAATCTTCATACCAGGAAACCTTATAATGCACTCAATCCATGCACTCAAGCATATACAAACATAGATAAATATTCAACATGCGAGTTCACCACTTACACCTTTTTTGTAACATCCAATTTTCACTAACCACATTTTCATAAGCCAAATTATTCTTTGAGGACACTTGTGTGCAAGTGATCCGGCTAAACATGGTACTTTATGATTATCTTATTTGGTTTATGATAAATTTTATCCTAAAATTAAATGTTGAAATTTTGATATGTTATTTATATTGATGTATAGCATTGACAGGTATTATGATGAGGTTTAAAAAAGTGTGCAGGAAACATGATGCGATGAGGATGA
>JZKD02S2077367.1:62898-82885 GCA_000966675.3 Picea glauca | reverse complement strand
ATTTAGGCCAGGGAGCCTAAGTGTTGAGGGCCAGGAGCCTGATTTTTGTACATGTAATTATGCACAATATTAATACAAAAACATCTTTGCATGTGGACCGACCACGATGAATGAGTGATGGGGAACTAAGATTCCACAAAGCCTAGGTAAGGGAGAGGGGGCTGAAAGGTTAGAAGAGGGGCTAAGCTTGAGGGCTTAAGTCCCTGGGAATAATAATTAAATATTATTCCAAAGTTGTGAAAATGTATATGTTTTATCCTAAGTTCCTGGAAGGGGAACGTGTGCAAGATGGGAAACATGCAGCCCCAGGCAGACAGGTGTTGACCTGGGTGCATGTAGTTAAAACTAGAGAAGTAAGCCATGTTGGGGGTTCATCCTTCATTTTTCCTCGATCTACCATCTGAGTCTGGGGGGTTGGTTCTCCATTCTTCTGTGGGTTGTCTGAACCATGTGACCTCTGTGTCGGAGTGCGACATACCTCACGTAGCTCTGGAATCTGAAACCGTGAAACCCAAAGGTAAACCCGTGGATTGAGCCGAGTCTCCTGTGTGTCCATTGAACCCTGGGCATACCGTAATCGTCCATGTCGTGTGTGTTTTAACTGCGGACTGTTGTGGTCATGCAGTCCCTTGGCTAAGTGTAATTGGCTACTATCATCCGTCCTTTGCTGAGTCTTACTGTTGTTCTCCTTGTGTTGGAACGAAATTGAAGAAGTAGGTTTTCAAACCTGTAGGCGACTCTCTCCAGGTGAGAGAGTGCGCGGAGGAAGGAGAGAGCTCTTGGAAGGAACCCTGTAGCTGCCACAGAACTCGGAGATTTTCGGTTCGGTCTGTTGCTGAAGCCCAAGGCAAGGGAGATTAGTAGTCGAAGGACTGTCTAGGTGACAGAGAAGGTGTATACTCCTGGGGTGGGACAGATATGTGGGGAAGGAGAGTCTATGGGCAGTGGGCATAAGTGGTTCTTGGGAGAGAATCCTCCTTCTTTTATGCGTATTCTTTCTGTAAACCTTACCTAGCCTAGGATTCCTTACCTGGTGGAGCTTAGTCCCAGCTCAGGGGTGATCTACTACTGAGAGTGATGAGCAGTGTGGTCTAAGGTTGGGAGGTTCGTGTAAGGTCTACACGTAGTTGGTGGTGCATGACAGTTTCAAAGATAAGTGTCACTATGTTTTGTAATTCTGTAATTAATTAAATTGCATACCTGTGATTCTTGCAATGTTATCACGTATTTTGTTGTGCATATGAATTATTGTTATTTCCATTAACTCTGAAATGCTAGCAGTAATTTTGTGTTTAACTGTAATTAAGTGTTTTTAAGTTCATTAGAATGCATAATGTGTTACAGAAGTGTTTTTTCGCGTAGTAGCGTTGGCTCGACCATGGGGTTGATGGTCGGGGAACGTTACAGATTGGTATCAGAGCCTAGTTTCAATGTTGAGCCTGGATCGGCTAGATAAGTGGTCTTTGGACTGAGGTTTTGAGAAGAAATTATGTCTGGAGGACTAATTTCATACCTTAGAATGTTTTTGAGTGTCAACATGCTACTTGACCATGTTACAAAGCTCAGGAGGTGTAGTGGTGTTATAAAACTTCAGTCAATGTGGTATATGGCCACAACGAAAGAGAGAACTCCACACCAGAAATGTTGGAGCCATAGGATATGTTCGGGAGTGTCACACACCCACTACGACAACTAAGATTTTCTTTTTATTTCGGTCTTTTCTTCGAGGAACAGAATCCCTGAATTTCTATGGGCCTAGCACAGACCCTCCCTTCCCTTATCCTCCCCCATGTGATCGTTGGCTATGACCACAGGCCTTACCAAAAAGGCGCTTCCGACTTTCACAATTCGGGGAATCACGATGCAAGCGTTCCCCTGTTCTCTGTCTTTCGAAATACCGAAGCCCAAAAGGATTTAATAGATCCTTAGCTCCTCCCTTGGGTCGCTTGTCATACGACCGATCCTATGACCTGATGCTAATCCTCTAAATGATTCCGGGGTTTCGCGATTCGGGGAATCGCGATGCAAGCATTCCTCCTTTCCCTTTCAAATCCCCAGAACTCGAAAGTCTAGTATCATCTGGATCTATGGTCCAGATCGTCGACTTGATCAACGGCCCGGATTAAATCCCGACATTCTACCTTTCNGTCTTTTCTTCGAGGAACAGAATCCCTGAATTTCTATGGGCCTAGCACAGACCCTCCCTTCCCTTATCCTCCCCCATGTGATCGTTGGCTATGACCACAGGCCTTACCAAAAAGGTGCTTCCGGCTTTCACGATTCGGGGAATCACGATGCAAGCGTTCCCCTGTTCTCTGTCTTTCGAAATACCGAAACCCAAAAGGATCTAATAGATCCTTAGCTCCTCCCTTGGGTCGCTTGTCATACGACCGATCCTATGACCTGATGCTAATCCTCTAAATGATTTCGGGGTTTCGTGATTCGGGGAATCGCGATGCAAGAATTCCTCCTTTCCCTTTCGAATTCCCAGAACTCGAAAGTCTAGTATCATATGGATCTATGGTCCAGATCGTTGACTTGATCAACGGCCCGGATTAAATCCCGACATTCTACCTTTCGAGATTTTGGCGGGCTCTTCATTCCTATTTCTCTGATGTCCAGAACCCTGGTGCCTTTAGATCTTCGTCACGCTCCCTACAAATGGGTTGTCCAGATTCTTTCAAGACTCCTCCTTCCTACCACAAGACCCTGTCTGGTGACCTAGGGCTCATTCACAGAGCGCACCGGGGTTTCGCGTAGCGGGATTTCGCGACTGGTGAAGACGAGGGGTCTTGCCCTTTGGTTTCCCGGGTGTCGAAACACCGAAACCTATTCACGCTAAACCGACTCATCCACATAGCGCATCGGGGTTTCGAGTACCGAGATTTTGTGACTTGAGAAGATAAGGGGTCTTACCCTTGGGTTTCCCGGGTGTTGAAACATCGAAACCTATTCACACTAAATTGGCTCATCCACAGAGCGCGTTAGGGTTTCGAGTACCGGGATTTCATGACTTGTGAAGACAAGGGGCCTTACCCTTGGGTTTCTCGGGTGCCGAAATGCCGAAACCTATTCACACTAAACTGGCTTATCCACTGAGCATGTCAAGGTTTCAGATACCAGGATTTCGCGACTTGCAAAGACGAGGGGTCTTACCCTTTGGTTTCCCGGGTGCCAAAATGTCGAAACGTCGAAAACCTGAGAGAACTACCTTCTCTTGTACAAGGTTTCCAGACTCAGATCACATGATCCTTTAACAGGTTCTTGGGTAATTATCCCTAGGCTTGGTGACTTGAATGAAAAGCCTTCCTAATTCACCGAACTATGAGCTCTGTGTCAAGGGTAAGTAAACTCGTGGGTTTACTAAAACGGTAGTCTTTTCAAGGAACTCACTCCGGCTCTGGAATGCAAGGGAACTTCCCGAAAGGAGGTGCCTTTGGGAAATCAAGCCAAGACATAGTGTGAGTCAAGTAGGTGGAACAAATCTCAAGGGAATGGACTTGTATTCTGAACTNGTCTTTTCTTCGAGGAACAGAATCCCTGAATTTCTATGGGCCTAGCACAGACCCTCCCTTCCCTTATCCTCCCCCATGTGATCGTTGGCTATGACCACAGGCCTTACCAAAAAGGTGCTTCCGGCTTTCACGATTCGGGGAATCACGATGCAAGCGTTCCCCTGTTCTCTGTCTTTCGAAATACCGAAACCCAAAAGGATCTAATAGATCCTTAGCTCCTCCCTTGGGTCGCTTGTCATACGACCGATCCTATGACCTGATGCTAATCCTCTAAATGATTTCGGGGTTTCGTGATTCGGGGAATCGCGATGCAAGAATTCCTCCTTTCCCTTTCGAATTCCCAGAACTCGAAAGTCTAGTATCATATGGATCTATGGTCCAGATCGTTGACTTGATCAACGGCCCGGATTAAATCCCGACATTCTACCTTTCGAGATTTTGGCGGGCTCTTCATTCCTATTTCTCTGATGTCCAGAACCCTGGTGCCTTTAGATCTTCGTCACGCTCCCTACAAATGGGTTGTCCAGATTCTTTCAAGACTCCTCCTTCCTACCACAAGACCCTGTCTAGTGACCTAAGGCTCATTCACAGAGCGCACCGGGGTTTCACGTAGCGGGATTTCGCGACTGGTGAAGACGAGGGGTCTTGCCCTTTGGTTTCCCAGGTGTCGAAACGCCGAAACCTATTCAGGCTAAACCGGCTCATCCACATAGCGCATCGGGGTTTCGGGTACCGAGATTTTGTGACTTGAGAAGATAAGGGGTCTTACCCTTGGGTTTCCCGGGTGTTGAAACATCGAAACCTATTCACGCTAAATCGACTCATCCACAGAGCGCGTTAGGGTTTCGGGTACCAGGATTTCATGACTTGTGAAGACAAGGGGCCTTACCCTTGGGTTTCTCGGGTGCCGAAATGCCGAAACCTATTCACACTAAACCGGCTCATCCACTGAGCATGTCAAGGTTTCAGATACCAGGATTTCGCGACTTGCGAAGACGAGGGGCCTTACCCTTTGGTTTCCCGGGTGCCAAAATGTCGAAACATCGAAAACCTGAGAGAACTACTTTCTCTTGTACAAGGTTTCCAGACTCAGATCACATGATCCTTCAACAGGTTCTTGGGTAATTATCCCTAGGCTTGGTGACCTGAATGAAAAGCCTTCCTAATTCACCGAACTATGAGCTCTATGTCAAGGGTAAGTAAACTCGTGGGTTTACTAAAACGGTAGTCTTTTCAAGGAACTCACTCCGGATCTGGAATGCAAGGGAACTTCCCGAAAGGAGGTGCCTTTGGGAAATCAAGCCAAGACATAGTGTGAGTCAAGTAGGTGGAACAAATCTCAAGGGAATGGACTTGTATTCTGAACTTATTCATTCTATACATAAACCGATTATGGTCATATGAGTATAAGCATGCATCCATTATTTCCTATCAAAACACAAGGCAAACACTTCAATACATAAACCATTTATGAATGTATAAACATGAGCATGCGTCTAGGACATTCAATTCAAGATACAAGATATAAACACTTATCAGAAACACCGGGTGTGATGCGATTGTTGAGAGGGGTGCTCGTTTCCACCCAACCGTAGGCTCAGTTACTGCAAACGGATTTACCACTAGCCACCCCCAAGCTAGACCACGATGCTTGAGATTATGTCTCCTACTCCCAGCTCAATGGAAGTTAAGGACGAAGGTTACTCTCCTTCTTCTATGTTCAAAACTCTGTGTGTTTCCAGAGTTTTCTCTAGTTCTCTTCCGCGATCCCTGTCGCACGTGTTCTTCTCTCTCCCTTACCACACTCCTTCTCTTGCCTTTTCTCTGCAAGATTGTGTGTGGTGCGAATTTCACCATCCGTGGTCAGGTCTGGGAGCTATTATGGATGGGCGGTTCACCCCCATCCCCTCATTAACTCTTGAGGAGCCTCCCCGCCTACCAATCTGACGAGAAATCCATTCCAGGGTCAGAGAGTTGCTTCGGCTTTTGAGCAAGTAAAAACCAGTACGGTATTGGATTGGTGGAAGTTAACGCAACCATTCCAGGTCCCTTCCACTACCTCTCATTAGCCATCGTGGTCTCTTTTAGCACATCCCCCTCCCAGCAGTCATGCAACACATAAACATAACATAATTTACATTCATCAACCTTTTCATACAAAGGTCCATGAAATCAAACATTCACATCTTTGAGTTTGCCATAGTTCTTGGCCAATATAGTTATTTTTACATACTGGGGGAAACAGGGTGTTACAATTCCCTCCCCCTTAAAGGAACATCGTCCTCGATGTTTTATCTATCAATATGACGTGTATGTACAGAAGTAAACAAAATTGGATATGTCTGTTTCATGGCATCTTCCATTTCCCATTTAGCCTCATCTGGGCCAAAATGTTTCCACTGCACCTTGANTCTGGAATGCAAGGGAACTTCCCGAAAGGAGGTGCCTTTGGGAAATCAAGCCAAGACATAGTGTGAGTCAAGTAGGTGGAACAAATCTCAAGGGAATGGACTTGTATTCTGAACTTATTCATTCTATACATAAACCGATTATGGTCATATGAGTATAAGCATGCATCCATTATTTCCTATCAAAACACAAGGCAAACACTTCAATACATAAACCATTTATGAATGTATAAACATGAGCATGCGTCTAGGACATTCAATTCAAGATACAAGATATAAACACTTATCAGAAACACCGGGTGTGATGCGATTGTTGAGAGGGGTGCTCGTTTCCACCCAACCGTAGGCTCAGTTACTGCAAACGGATTTACCACTAGCCACCCCCAAGCTAGACCACGATGCTTGAGATTATGTCTCCTACTCCCAGCTCAATGGAAGTTAAGGACGAAGGTTACTCTCCTTCTTCTATGTTCAAAACTCTGTGTGTTTCCAGAGTTTTCTCTAGTTCTCTTCCGCGATCCCTGTCGCACGTGTTCTTCTCTCTCCCTTACCACACTCCTTCTCTTGCCTTTTCTCTGCAAGATTGTGTGTGGTGCGAATTTCACCATCCGTGGTCAGGTCTGGGAGCTATTATGGATGGGCGGTTCACCCCCATCCCCTCATTAACTCTTGAGGAGCCTCCCCGCCTACCAATCTGACGAGAAATCCATTCCAGGGTCAGAGAGTTACTTCGGCTTTTGAGCAAGTAAAAACCAGTACGGTACTGGCTTGGTGGAAGTTAACGCAACCATTCCAGGCCCCTTCCACCACCTCTCATTAGCCATCGTGGTCTCTTTTAGCACATCCCCCTCCTAGCAGTCATGCAACACATAAACATAACATAATTTACATTCATCAACCTTTTCATACAAAGGTCCGTGAAATCAAACATTCACATCTTTGAGTTTGCCATAGTTCTTGGCCAATATATTTATTTTTACATACTAGGGGAAACAGGGTGTTACAATTCCCTCCCCCTTAAAGGAACATTGTCCTCGATGTTTTATCTATCAATATGACGTGTATGTACAGAAGTAAACAAAATTGGATATGCTTGTTTCATGGCATCTTCCATTTCCCATTTAGCCTCATCTGGGCCAAAATGTTTCCACTGCACCTTGACCCGTGCAATGGTTTGGTTCTTGAGTAGGGTTTCCTTTCTGTCCAGTATGCATTGAGGTTCTGGCAGGAATTCTCCCTCCGGTTCCACTTAGATCACATACCAGTCAATTATATGATTAGAATCGTGTGCATATTTCTTCAATAATGAAACATGGAAAACATTATGTGCTTTTATTGTGGGAGGAAGTGCTAGCCTATAGGCTACAGGTCCCACTCTAACAAGAACTTCAAAGGGTCCACAATACCAAGGTTCCAAGTTGGCACAAGCTCTCATCCTCAGGGAACTCTTCTCGGGCCTAACTCTAAGATATACGTGGTCTCCCATCTTGAATTCTCTTGGAGTTCTCTTTTGGTCGACATAACTTTTCTATCTGTTATGAGCGACCTTTAGGTTTTGTTTAATCTGAATCACTTGTTGTTCCATTTCTTTCAACATGTNTTTTTGGATCCCTTGAAGGGTTATCCTTCTTCCTTCTTCACTTACACATTCTAAGGTTTTATGGTAATAGTCCAGTCTGGCTTTATATGTGGCTAGCCAGTCCATACCAATCAACGGGTCATATGATCCTAGGGGTAATACGTTAAGGGTTGCTTGGGTGGAGAATTCACCCATAGTGAATTGGCAAGATGGTATGACCTCCATTACTTTTCTTTTGGTGTCGGTGGCTAACTGTACCAACCATTGCTTCGTGTGTTTATGTGGCTGTAATTTACACTTATCAACAACCTTAGGGGCTATATAACTCAAATTTGAATCAGGGTCAATTAGAATAGACACTAGATGGATGGTGATCATACCTTCCATCTTCACCATTGAAGCTTGGTGGTCATCTTGTTTATTATCCAAAGCTGCATAAATTTGTGGCACGCTCTTGGCCACGTCATTGATGGTGGTAGCTTCTTGAACATTGTAAATTCTCTTACTATTCTGTTGTCGGTGCGGGCAGTCCCTCGGTAGATGTTCTTCTCCACAATCCCAACATTTCAAGGGTTGTTTCTTCGGGTTATCAATCTTTCCTAGGGTAGATCCAAACGGTTTATTTCCACTCTGGGAGGGGAAATTTTGCTGGTGTACGCTTTGGGTTGGGAAGCTCATCCTTGAGTCCTTTTTATAGTTTTAAAATCTTGGGATTTAAACCCCTTTTTCTGGAATCGCGAACTATTCTTCTGCTTCCAGCCTTCATGAGGTTATGTCCGATGCCCAAGCTGTTCATAACAATATCTTGCCTTTCAGATAGTATCTTCTAGGGTCTTTGGCTCGTCGAACTTAATCATGTTCTGATAGTCCTTAGGTATTCCACTGATGAATTGTTACACCTTTTCCTTTTCTACTTTTATATAGGGTACGTACCTCAGCAACTCGAGGAATCTGCTAACATATTCATCTATGGTGTGTTGTCCCAGATTGAGTTCATAGAATTCTTTAGTCTTTTCATCGAAATACTTTTCCTACAGATACTTCTTCCTGAAGTATTTCTCAAATCGTTCCCAAGATAGGTCCTCTTCGTGAATCCATTTTACGTTCTTAAGGTCTTCCCACCAAATGGAAGCCTTCCCATTCAGGTTGAAAGCGGCTACTCGGGCCTTCAAGTTTTCCGAGAAGTTATGGACTCTGAAATACTTCTTTAGTCCAAGTAGCCAGGCCTCCGCTTCCTCTCCCTTCTTTATTTCACCGTCGAAAGAGGGTGGTTTGGCCTTCTTGAATTCTTCGAGATTATGATTTTTGGAATGATTTTGCTTCTTCCATTTTCTTCGAGAATAAGAACTAGTTCTGCTACTAGAAGATCCCTTCCAGTCGCCAGTTTCCTTTCTAGAGGAATCATCTGACGCTTGTCCCTTATCTCTGGGGTGGACCTTTCTCGAGGTGCTCCTACGAGTGTGGCCACTTAAAGGACCACATTTTTGTATCCCAGGTAGGCTTCAACTTCTCTCTGTTTGTTGTTGGTCCACGTGACTGGTGTCAGGTCCATGCTACAATTGTCTTTGTATGTCGGATAAGCTCTGCAGAAAGACTACATTAATCTTCGTTTGCTTCTCTTACTGTTTTATCAACCTCTCGTTTTCAGCCTTGCAGCTATGTAGTTCGACCATGAGGCTCCTCACAGTCTCAGCTAGATCTAGAGGGGTCTCCATGGCTCTCCTTTCGTCAGAATCTTCGTCTCTATTATGGAATCCATCCCCCACTTCGTGGTGCATCACCATTCTATGCGTCTGCAGTTTCCCATGGTTGATCGTCCACTTGTTGTGCAAGAAAAACACTTGTTGTTAGTCAACATCATATTCATTCACAATCAGTGCATAATTCATATTTTTCAAATGCATACACACAATAGGAATTTTCATTCTTAACTTCAGCTTTTGATAAAGGGGGTTAGGATAGAGATTTACTCCTTTTAAGAGTACTTTAAATGGAGTTTTTGCGCAACTCGTCCATGAGCCCAAGCAGGCCAAGTGTTGTAACCATGCTTTGATACCAATTTGTCACACACCCACTATGACAACTAAGATTTTCTTTTTCTTTTTGTCTTTTCTTCGAGGAACAGAATCTCTGAATTTCTATGGGCCTAGCACAGACCCTCCCTTCCCTTATCCTCCCCCATGTGATCAATGGCTATGACCACGGGCCTTACCAAAAAGGCGCTTCCGGCTTTCGCGATTCGAGGAATCGCGATGCAAGCGTTCCCATGTTCTCTGTCTTTTGAAATGATGAAACCTGAAAGGGTCTAATAGATCCTTAGCTCCTACCTTGGATCGCTTGTCATATGATCGATCCTATGACCTGATGCTAATCCTCTAAATGCTTTCGGGGTTTCACGATTCGGGGAATCGCGATGCAAGCGTTCCTCCTTTCCCTTTCGAATCCCAGAAACTTGAAAGCCTAGTATCATCTAGATCTACGGTCTAGATCATCGACTTGATCAATGGCCCAAATTAAATCCCGACATTCTACCTTTCGGGATTTTGGCGGGATCTTCATTCCTATTTCTCCAATGTCCAGAAACCTGGTGGCTTTAGATCTTCGCCACGTGTCCCTACAAATGGGCAGTCCAGATTCTTTCGAGACTTCTCCTTCCTACCACAAGACCCTGTCCAGTGACCTAGGGCTCATTCACAGAGCGCATCGGGGTTTCGCATACAGGGATTTCGTGATTGGAGAAGACGAGGGGTCTTGCCCTTTGGTTTCTTGAGTGCCGAAACGCCGAAATCTATTCACGCTAAACCGGTTCATCCATAGAGCACGTCGGAGTTTTGGGTACCGGGATTTCGTGACTTGCGAAGACAAGGGGTCTTACCCTTGGGTTTCCCGTGTGCCGAAACACCAAAACCTATTCACGCTAAACTGGCTCATCCACAGAGTGCATCGGGGTTTTGGGTACCGGGATTTCATGACTTGTGAAGACAAGGGGTCTTACCCTTGGGTTTCTCAGGTGCCAAAACGTCGAAACCTATTCATGCTAAACCGACTCATCCACCGAGCACGTCGGGGTTTTGGGTACCGGGATTTTGCGACTTGCAAAGACGAGGGGTCTTACCCTTTGGTTTCCTGGGTGCCGACACGCCAAAACACTAAAAACCTGAGAGAACTACTTTCTCTTGTACAAGGTTTCCAAACTCAGATCACATGATCCTTCAGCGGGTTCTTGGGTAATCATCCCTAGGCTTGGTGACCTGACTGAAAATCCTTTGTAATTCACCGAGCTATGAGCTCTATGTCCAAGGTAAGTAAACTCGTGGGTTTACTAAAACGATAGTATTTTCAAGGAACTCACTCCAGCTCTAGAATGCGAGGGAACTTTCCGGAAGGAGGTGCCTTCGGGAAATCAAACCAGGACATAGCGCGAGTCAAGTAGGTGGAACAAATCTCAAGGGAACAGACTCATATTCTAAACTTATTCATTCTATACATAAACCGATTATGGTCATATGAGTATAAGCATGCATCCATTATTTCCAATCAAAACATAAGGCAAACACTTCAATACAAAAACCATTTACGAGAGTATAAACATGAGCATGCGTCCAGGATATTCAATTCAAGATATAAGATATAAACACTTATCAGAAACACTAGGTGTGACGCGACTACTGAGAGGGGTGCTCGTTTCCACCCAACCGTAGGCTCAGTGACTCCAACCGGATTTACCGCTAGCCACCCCCGAGCTAGACCACGATGCTTAAGATTCAGTATCTTACTCCCAGCTCAACTGAAGTCAAGGATGAAGGTTACTCTCCTTCTCCTATGTTCAGAACTCTGTGTGTTTCCAATGTTTTCTCTAGTTCTCTTCCGCANCTTTCGGGATTTTGGCGGGATCTTCATTCCTATTTCTCCAATGTCCAGAAACCTGGTGGCTTTAGATCTTCGCCACGTGTCCCTACAAATGGGCAGTCCAGATTCTTTCGAGACTCCTCCTTCCTACCACAAGACCTTGTCCGGTGACCTAGGGCTCATTCACAGAGCGCATCGGGGTTTCGCGTACAGGGATTTTGTGATTGGAGAAGACGAGGGGTCTTGCCCTTTGGTTTCTCGAGTGCTGAAACTCTGAAACCTATTCACGCTAAACCGCTTCATCCATAGAGCACGTCGGAGTTTTGGGTACTGGGATTTCATGACTTGCGAAGACAAGGGGTCTTACCCTTGGGTTTCCCGGGTGCCGAAACACCGAAACCTATTCACGACAAACTGGCTCATCCACAGAGCGCATCGGGGTTTCGGGTACTGGGATTTCATGACTTGTGAAGACAAGGGGTCTTACCCTTGGGTTTCTCAGGTGCCAAAACGTCGAAACCTATTCACGCTAAACCGACTCATCCACCGATCACGTCGGGGTTTTGGGTACCGGGATTTTGCGACTTGCGAAGACAAGGGGTCTTACCCTTTGGTTTCCCGGGTGCCGACACACCAAAACACTGAAAACCTGAGAGAACTACTTTCTCTTGTGCAAGGTTTCCAAACTCAGATCACATGATCCTTCAGCGGGTTCTTGGGTAATCATCCCTAGGCTTGGTGACCTGACTGAAAAGCCTTTGTAATTCACCGAGCTATGAGCTCTATGTCCGAGGTAAGTAAACTCGTGGGTTTACTAAAACGATAGTCTTTTCAAGGAACTCACTCCGGCTCTGGAATGCGAGGGAACTTCCCGGAAGGAGGTGCCTTCGGGAAATCAAACCAGGACATAGCACGAGTCAAGTAGGTGGAACAAATCTCAAGGGAATAGACTCATATTCTAAACTTATTCATTCTATACATAAACCGATTATGGTCATATGAGTATAAGCATGCATCCATTATTTCCAATCAAAACACAAGGCAAACACTTCAATACAAAAACCATTTATGAGCGTATAAACATGAGCATGCGTCCAGGATATTCAATTCAAGATATAAGATATAAACACTTATCAGAAACACTAGGTGTGACGCGACTACTGAGAGGGGTGCTTGTTTCCACCCAACCGTAGGCTCAGTGACTCCAACCGGATTTACCGCTAGCCACCCCCGAGATAGACCACGATGCTTAAGATTCAGTATCTTACTCCCAGCTCAACTGAAGTCAAGGACGAAGGTTACTCTCCTTCTCCTATGTTCAAAACTCTGTGTGTTTCCAGTGTTTTCTCTAGTTCTCTTCCGCAATCCCTATCGTGTGTGTTCTTCTCTCTCCCTCACCATACTCCCTCGCTTTCCTTTTCTGTGCAAGATTGCATGTGGCAAAAATTTTCCCGTCCATGGTCAGGTCTAGGAGCTATTACAGATGGGAAGTTCACCCCCATCCCTTCATTAACTCTTAAGGAGCCTCACCACCTACCAATCTGATGGGAAATCCATTCCAGGGTCAGAGAGTTTCTTTGGGCTTTAAGCAAGTAAAAACCAGTACGGTACTGGCTCGGTGGAAGTTAACGCAACCATTCTAGGTCCCTTCCACCACCTCTCATTAGCCATCGTGGTCTCTTTTAGCACATCCCCCTCCCAGCAATCATGCAACACATAATCATAACATAATTTACAATCATCGACCTTTTTATACAAAGGTCTGTCAAATCAAACATTCACATCTTTGAGTTTGCCATAGTTCTTGGCCAATATAGTTATTTTTATAGACTAGGGAAAACAGGGTGCTACAGGGAGGAAAGGAGAACCCTCACGACCATCAGATCTGGAGAATGTGCACAAGGATTAAAACCCTTTGGAGTTGCACAGGAGTGTGGAAATCACGATACGTGAAATTCCGAATTCGTCAAAACCGTCCATTGGAAAGGACGCGTGGAGAGCGATCAGCCTTTCATTGAATCGTAACTTGAAATGGTCAAAGGGTGAGTTCATGAGAATTCACGAAACCTGAATTCACAATTGGATCACAACCGTCGATTTAAGAGAGATCTGGACCATTAATTGTCTAGGAATAAATCGACATTTCGGGAATAGGGAGGATGAAGGTGGAAAATATTTCAACCTCTTGACACACGAAATCCTGATACATGAAATACCAACGAGATATGAGTTGTCTGATCGTGGGGAATCAAGACCGTTGGATCAAGTAGATGAATAGACCATAATTTCATAATTTCGGAATGTGTGGAGGCACGAACTCCAGATGCCCGAAACTCTGAAATGAAAAGTGAAAGTGGTGGGACCCTATGACGTCGCCGAAAGTGATGTGGACCTTCTTAAGGACACCATGTGTCACTACCTTGGTTGGCGACAACTGTGTTGTGGGCCCAGAGGGAGAGAGGTCAAATTTTCGGAAGTCGAGAGTTGGAGAGGAAAGCGAGTGCGAGAAACCCCGAAACCTCGAAGCCCTGAAATCACGAAACTCGAAGTTTCATTTGGAGAGCCTTGTAGCACCTAGAAGTTTATCATTTGATCATGGCCCATGGATGCATGGGTTGGGGACTAAGAAAATGGAGGCTATCACCGGAAATTGCAAAGCCAAACAGAGCTTAGAAAATTTGTGGAATCGAAACACTTTCTTATTCGCGTTGGTTTATGAATGTTGTAGTATTATTAAGGGTTTAAAGGCCTGACAAACTTCGGTTGACTGCACGTTGTGTGTGCAGATTTCAATGAGTGTTAGGACAGTTGCGAATCGACGACGAGTATAGAAATGGAAGAGGTGTGGATTGCCTCCAATTTAGAGAACGAAAGAGAAGGAAGGGATGTCAACTTGGGAGTCGAAGGATCGAACTCCTATGGGCATGTGATGAAAATCATTGAAAGATTGCAGAAGGATGCCCAGGCTCGCCGAGCTGATAACCGAAATCTCATGAGGGTCAGGGATCGGCAGGGTGAATTCAACTTAAAGATGTTGAAGAGCCTGGAAAGAATAGAAAGGAAATTGGAAAAGGAGAGTGACACAACCAAAACAGGGAGTCGCAAAACTGAAGGGAGTGGTAGCAGACATCGTAGTCGCTCCCCAAAGCATTCTGATAAGGAAGCACACCATAGTTCAAGCCCATCTCCTACTAGATAGCATAGGAGATCTGGGATGGATGAATTGAAAGGGGAAATGAACAAGATCAAGCCTCCAACGTTCGATGAAGAACATAAGAAGGAGGAAGATGTCGAAACATGGTTGCTTGGAATGAAGAAATACTTTCAACTGTAGAATTATTCCTCTCACGCAAAGGGCGGGATTTCCATGTATCAACTGAAGGGAAAGGCATCCATGTGGTGGGATCAACTTGTGCAGGTGCAACACATCAAGGAAAGGGACATGACATGGCAAAAATTCAAGAGGTATTTCGAGAGGAAATACTTAACTAAAATATATTATAACAAAAAGATGAAAGAGTTATTTGAACTCAAGATGGACAACAAGACCATTGATGAGTATCAACGAAATTTTTTGGAATTACTGAGGTATGTTTTGTTCATCAAAGATGAGTCTGTCAAGATTCAGAGGTATGGATCGGAAAAGCCACAGTGTAGTCAATAGATTCAGAGGTACCTGAGTGGATTACCGCCTCCTATTAGGGATAAGATTCAGTATGATGACCCAAAGACTATGGAAGAAATGATAGGAAGAGCAAAGTGCTTATTTGAACAACAAAGAGAAAAGATTACCTTTTGGAAGGCTTGGGATGACCAGAAAAAGTTCAAGAAAGAAAAGAGGTAGAAGGGAAATAAACCACCCTTTTTCAGAAACAGTCCTCAAGGATAGCCGTCTCTTAGAGAGCCCAGGAAGGTTGAAGTGAGTGGGAAAATGTCAAGGCCGCCACCTATGGAATGTTGGGGTTGTAAAGAAAACCATAGGTACAGAGATTACCCCCATAGAAATGATAAAGTAAGATTTATCCACAATGTTCAGCAAGCTGAAACAGTGGAGGACATGGGCAATATAATTCCAAGGATCTATGTAGCCCTGGACAATAAGCAAGTTGAGTATCAGTCGCACATGATTGAAGTAGAAGGTATGACAAAAAACCAACCATTTACTATTTTAGTTGATTCAGGGGCTAGCCATAGTTATATAGACCCTAGAGTGGTAGAAAGTTTGCATTTGATAAAGAGCAAACATGAAAAGTCTTGGTTAGTGCAGCCAACTACAGGAACCAAGAGGAAAGTCATGGAGTTAGTCAAGTCCTGTCCTGTAGACATGAATGGACTGAGCACGAAGGCCGATTTGAACATTCTTCAATTAGGCTCTTATGACTGTCTAATTGGGATGGACTAGTTGGACCAGCACCATGCCATCTTGGATTGTCAGAACAAGGCCTTCACTTGCTTAGATGAAGAAGGGAATCAGAGACCTGTCCAAGGAATTCCTAGAGTTGTTGATGTTAGAGAGATCTCAACAATGCAGTTGAAGAAGTGCTACAGAAAAGGCTATCAATTATTTGCAGCGCAAGTGGTGGAAAGGCCTAAGGATAAGGTGTCAAGTATTGAGGATCATGAGGTACTTAAAGAGTTTGAAGATGTATTTCAGGAGGTACCCAAACTACCTCCGAAGCGAGATATCGATTTCTCTATTTTGATGCCTAGAGCAGCTCCAGTGTTGAAAGCTCCTTATAGAATGAGTATGCCAGAGTTGAAAGAGTTGCAAATGCAGCTTGAAGAGCTTCTAAAGAAGGGGTGCATTCACCTAAGCATGTCACCTTGGGGTGCCCTAGTCATGTTCGTGAAGAAGAAGGACGAGACGTTGAGGTTATGCATTGATTTCAAATAGTTGAACAAAGTAACTATCAAGAACAGATATCCTCTACCGAGGATAGACGATCTTTTCGATCAGTTGAAAGGTGCAAAAATATTTTCGAAGATAGATCTAAGATTGAGATATCACCAGGTAAGAATAAAGGATGAAGACATCAGCAAGACCGCCTTTAAAACAAGGTATGGTCATTATGAGTTCACAGTGGTACCGTTTGGGCTGTCGAACACACTTGTTGTTTTTATGTGCTTGATGAATGGTGTATTCAGGGACTATCTATACAAGTTTGTCATAGTCTTCCTGGATGACATTTTAGTGTATTCCAAGTCAGAGAAAGAGCATGAACAACACCTGAGGATGGTGCTGCAAGTGTTGAGAGAACACCAGTTGTATGCCAAGTTGAGCAAATGCTCATTTTATCAAAGACAGATCCATTACCTGGGACACATTATTTCAGATGAAGGGATCACCATGGATCCTGAGAAGATTGAGGCCATCAGAGAATGGTCAGCGCCAAGGAATGTGGCAGAAGTTAGATTCTTGATGGGTCTAGTGGGCTATTACAGAAGGTTTATCACAGGGTTCTCAAAGATAGCTCACCCTATCACTTCCTTGCAAAGGAAGGAGAAAACATTTCAGTGGACTGAAGAGTGTGAGAAAAGTTTCCAGCGATTGAAGCAGTTGTTAACCAGCGCTCCAATCTTGAGGATTGCAGATCCAAATGTGGATTTTGTGGTGTGCACAGATGCATGTAAAGAAGGGTTTGGAGGAGTTTTCAGTCATAATGGATTTGTAATCTGTTATGAGTCCAGGAAGCTGAAAGAGAACGAAAAGAATTATGCCACTCATGATTTGGAGTTGGAAGCAATCATTCATGCTCTGGGGAAATGGAGGCATTACCTCATGGGAAGGAGGTTTGAACTCAGAACAGACCATAACAGTCTGAAATATTTGTTTGATCAGCCAACCTTAAACGCTAGACAAAGTAGGTGGTTGGAATTTTTGTGTGAGTACGACTTTGAGATCAAGCATATCAAAGGAAATGAGAATAAAGTGGTTGATTCACTCAGTAGGAGGGTGCATGAATTACATGCTACAACCATTATCATGTATCAGAATGATATTAAAAGAAGAATTTTGGAGGCTGCAAATGTAGAAATGCAGTATAGAGAATTGGTAGCCAAGCTACAACAGGGTAAGATGCCATGGAAGATGGAAATTTATAAATTGGAAACCGATGGAATACTGTTGTACAAGAACATAATTTTTGTACCCAATGTCCAGTGCTTAAAACAGTTGATTTTACAGGAGATGCATAATGTGCCTTATGCAGGGCACCCTGGATATCGAAAACAGTAGCAGCGGTCAAGAGCCATTACTTTTGGCTGGGTATGAAGAGAGAGATCGTTGAATACATTGCTAGATGTATGGAGTACCAGAAAGTTAAAGTTGAGCATAGGCACCCAACAGGGTTGTTGCAACCTTTACCCATTCCTGAGTGGAAGTGGGAAGTGGTGACAATGGATTTTATTACAGGATTTCTCAGAACAAGCAAGCTGCATGAT
Source organism: Picea glauca (assembly GCA_000966675.3). NCBI lineage: Eukaryota > Viridiplantae > Streptophyta > Pinopsida > Pinales > Pinaceae > Picea > Picea glauca. Next base: position 65,093 of record JZKD02S2077367.1, on the reverse strand, counting down.
TCGATCATGGTGGTGGTGGACAAGCTTACAAAATTTTCCCATTTTATTCCACTAAAAACTACTCACAAGGCAGTAGATGTTGCTGATATTTTCATAAAGGAAGTGGTACGATTGCACGGAATTCCTAAAACAATTGTGTCTGTCAGAGACCCGAAATTCACCTCGAATTTCTGGAAAGGATTGTTCAAAGGATTTAGAACGAATCTGAACTTTAGTACAGCTTATCATCCTGAGTCTGATGGACAGACAGATAGGGTGAACACAGTAATAGAAGACATACTGAGAATGTCTGCGATGGACAAATCATCAACATGGGAAGACTACCTGCACTTGGTAGAATTTGCCTACAACAATGGGTATCATGCATCGTTGAAGATGAGCCCATTTGAAGCACTTTATGGAAGAAAGTGCAATACTCCAATGAGCTGGGATAATCCAGCTGATAGAGCAGTAATTGGGCCAGAGTTGCTCAAGGAGATGGAGGACCAAATGATAAAAATTAAGCAAAATTTGAAAGTTGCCCAGGAAAGACAGAAAAGTTATGCTGATAAGAACAGAACCCACTAAGAGTTCAAAGTGGGTGATCATGTTTCCCTGAAAGTGAAAGCTAACAGGAGTTCCCTGAAGTTGGGAAGTTGCGAAAAGTTGGCAGCCAAATTTTGTGGGCCATTTGAAATCTTTGAAAGGATTGGGCCAGTTGCATATATGCTTGCATTACCTGCATCCATGACTGTACATAATGTGTTTCCTGTTTCATTGCTTAAGAAATATATACCAGATGCTAATCATGTTATCGATTGGAATGTGATTCAGGTGGTGGAACAAGAAGGTGTCCTGCAAGTGCATCTTGTGTGCATATTGGACAGGAAAAACAAATAGCTCTGGAATCGAGCTATAGGGCTTATAAAGGTCCAGTGGACCTAGTACGGTCCTGAGGACGCAACATGGGAACATGAAGATGCTATGCGGGCAAAATACCCGCATCTTTTTGAAGATTTTGGAAATCTTGCGAATACTGTGTGAAAGTTGCACTGAGAACAGCGCAAAAAAATAAGGGGAGGGGATTGTAATACCCCAAGGACGTGCCCCAATTGTATTATGAATTGTAATTTTGTTTTATAGGCTGGTGAGCCAAGTTTATATAACCTAGTGGGCTTATGTGTTGTTTAGGCCAGGGAGCCTAAGTGTTGAGGGCCAGGAGCCTGATTTTTGTACATGTAATTATGCACAATATTAATACAAAAACATCTCTACGTGTGGACCGACCACGATGAATGAGTGATGGGGGACTAAGCTTCCACAAAGCCTGAGTAAGGGAGAGGGGGCTGAAAGGTTAGAAGAAGGGCTAAGCTTGAGGGCTTAAGTCCTTGGGAATAATAATTAAATATTATTCCAAAGCTGTGAAAATGTATATGTTTTATCCTAAGTTTCTGGAAGGGGAACGTGTGCAAGATGCGAAACATGCAGCCCCAATGAGATAGGTGTCGACCTAGGCACGTGTAGTTAAAATCAGAGAAGTAAGTCATGTTGGGGGTTCGTCCTTCATTTTTCCTCAATCCTCCATCTGAGTCCAGGGGGTTGGTTCTCCATTCTTCTGTGGGTTGTTTGAACTATGTGACCTCTGTGTCGGAGTGAGACATACCTCACACAGCTCTGAAATCTGAAACTGTGAAACCCAGTGGTAAACCCGTGGATTGAGCCGAGTCTCTTGTGTGTCCGTTGAACCCTGGGCATACTGTAATCGTCCATGTCATGTGTGTTTTAACTGTGGATTGTTGTGGTCACGCAGTCCCTTGGCTAAGTGTAATTGGCTACTGTCATCCGTCCTTTGCTGAGTCTTACTGTTGTTCTGCTTATGCTAGAATGAAATTGAAGAAGTAGGTTGTCAAACCTGTGGGCGAATCTCTCCAGGTGAGAGAGTGCGCAGAGGAAGGAGAGAGCTCCCGGAAGGAACCCTGTAGCTGCCACAGAACTCAGAGATTTTCAGTTCGGTCTGTTGTTGAAGCCCAAGGCAAGGGAGGTTAGTAGTCGAAGGACTGTCTAGGTGACAGAGAAGGTGTATACTCCTGGGGTGGGATAGGCATGTGGGGAAGGAGAGTTTTTGGGCAGTGGGCATAAGTGGTTCCTGGGAGAGAATCCTCCTTCTTTTACGTGTATTCTTCCTGTAAACCTTACCTAGCCTAGGATTCCTTACC
>JZKD02S2077367.1:47128-62888 GCA_000966675.3 Picea glauca | reverse complement strand
ATTGGACAAAATCTCCAAAAAGAGGCCTAAAAATCACTGAAAAATCATATTCTATGATTAAAAAACCAGTTTTTGCAAAATATTTGGGCTAAGCCCCTTTTCTTGGGCACGTGCCACCTCTGCATGGTCACATGAATAACATATGGCCAAGCGCCAACCCCTAAGGGCTGCGCAATGACCCTCAATCTGAAATACTAGGTCGCATGGCACAACAAAGGTGGAATCCCCAAAGCTGAGGGCTACCCCCAAAATCTTGCGCTAACAGTTTTAAACCCGGGTCATATGGCAACAAAACCGAGAACCGAGGGCTAACCTCTATCCACCTTCTCGTCGAATGGTTGAAGACCCAAACTCTGGTCATAGTACGAGGGATGTATGACGGTTTTCGCGACCGGGGCTGGGGCTAGGCCCCAACACTTACCTCCATCCAAATATCAAATAGTTTGAATTCAAATATAGCTTAAGCCATATAGTTAACAAGGATCACCCTCAGGCGGGCTGGCTAGCCCGACCCAGCCAAGCCATCCGCCCATGCATAGGTCTCGAGTTCGAAACCGGTGGAGACCAATTTTTTTTGCAAAGAAACCAATGACCAACGAATGGGTGCCATGTGGCAGCCCATGTCTGGGCCATGTGGAACTCCACCATTTGTCCACATGTCACAAACTCATTCGACCAACTATCTGCCCAGGTGTCAACCAGATCACCTACCATGTCAACACACTTGCCCAGTCACCATTTGCCACGTGTTGTCATACGACGTGCCACGTCATTCATATGGACGTGCCACATGTCACCTGTACGTACATGCCACGTGTCACCCTTCCAGTGGTGACACATGTCACTTCCTGGTTGGTCCAACTGTACCTACCACATCATCAGCCCATATGCCTAGTCAACCTTCCACGTCATTTGTACGACCTGTACAATCAACTGCCATGTGGCATTGTACGAACTATACAGATTGTACAGTCAACATTTTTTTGCACGTTTGGCAAAATGAACAAATCACCATACCTTGAGCATATGACAGACGTTTGAGCCCGTTCAAGTTGCGTTGGGTTCGTCTCGACGAGGCCTGCACACACATCTGTCTTGAAGCCATTCTGAGAACTTTGATGTTTAGGCCTTTTTGAGCCCCATCAAGCTCCTGGATTTGATTTTGGATCACACCTGCCCACTAAAAGACCTTTTGGTCCCCAAAAGGTTACTGACCAATCATCAAGCTCGAGATAGGCCACCCAGCTTGATCTTTGTCTTTGAACTCAGTCCTGTGCACCTATCTCATCAAGATCAACTGTAACACAATCATGACAACTGACAACATATTGTTAGCCATTTGAACCCTGTCACATCTTACTGAAGCCATTATCATCCATGCAGATAACATTACTAATGATAGCATAAAAAATACAACTGCAAATGAGCTGATATGTTTATAATATTTGCACGACATGAGCTTGTCTTGAAGCATACTATGATTGATTTTCCATTCAACAATCATTTCCTGTTCTTGCTTAATATCGATTACTTCATTTGAAACAATTATAGGTTTGTTGATTGCTTGAACTGCCTTCTTTAATTGTTCCATAGTTTGAAGAGTTTTATTTGCCTTTACATGATGAGCATGAACCACATAATCTTGACCTACTTTGGTTAATTGATATTGATTCTTTGTCCCATAGAAGATTGCTTTACGATCATATAAGTATGGACTGCCTAAGACCATTCCAGATTCACTTAGTGGCACTACATCACATGTTATCTCGTCCACATACTTAGATTAAATAACAAATTTGATTGTGCAATGCTTTGTTATGTGCATTTGATGATGTTTGCTTATCCATTTAAGTGTGTAGGGCTTATGATGCATATGTGTTTTTAACCCCAATTGCTTAACCAATTCCTCTGAAATTCGGTTAGATTGAGATCCACTATTGATTAATGTATCAACCTTAGTGTGTCGCATGATGACCCTGATGTGAAATAAATTACTTCTATAATTAAGTCCTTTACCAATTTTACATGTCATACCAACCAATCAGACCTTTGATTCATGACCTGAATCTAATCCCAAATCTGTCGATCGTGTTGTCGTTGCAATTGTTTGCCTCCCTTTCTTTTCCTTGAACCACTTTGGCCTCTTCTTGGGATGTAATTGCCAACAACGATCCTCATCATGCCCCTCTTTCTTGCAATGCTTGCAAGAGGGCCTCTCTTCATTTCTCATCACTGCATTTGCCTTTTTGCCATTCCACTTCCTCTTGTCCTCTTTCCTTGAAGACGATTCCCCTCATACTCCAACACCTGTTTTCCCTGCTTCAATGTATGTCGCTTGAACATAAACCTCATCAAGATTAGTTGGTCCAAACATGAATACAATGTTTCTAATATGTGCAGGTAAACCTCATATATACTTCATAAGATTTTCTTGGGTATGTAAAGRGATATCTAACATCAATGCCATTTTTCGAAAGCCATCTGTGTATTCTTGCATTGTTTGTCCTTTTCKTAGTTTTAAATMTTTCCATTCAATTAATGCTTTTTCTTTATAACCCAAAGGATAGAATTGTTTTCTAAGTGCAAAAATGAAACTTTGCCATGATGGAAATACATTACCCACTTGTTGTGTTTCRTTTTGCAACTTGCTTTKCCACCATATGAGTGTTGTGCYTGCAAGTCTTAATGATGCCAACTTGATTTGTGTGGCCTCATCCTTGATCTGTTGCACACTGCAATAGACCTCCATCTGTCTGACCCAATTKTCAAGTCTCTCTGCATTAACTTCACCATCATATATAGGTAATTCGAATTTAACATCAAGTTTTGATAATGGCATTTCATTCTTATGTTTATGAACATGTTTCTTTGCATTGAATTTAGAACTTGAACTTGAATATGAAGGAGAAGAAGGAGGTGATGATGGAGGTGAAGGATGATCCTATCCTTCTTCACTTTTTCCCTTTGAAGATTCACCCAGATTTGGTCTTTTCCATTCCAAGTAATCCTTGTACAAAACTTTCATCATCTCTGACATAGCAAAGAAAGTTTTTCGAAACTCTTTCTCATCCTGAGAAAGTCCCTCTTTCGATGCCATCTTCTCACTATGAGAAGTTCTCTTTCTCAATCCAATCAATGGATTCTCTTCCACAAGCTCACCTTCACCATGATGTAGCCTTTCCCTGGTTAACATGCAAAACTCAAATCCAAATGTCAACTAGCTCTGATACCACTTGATCCGAAAATATCTTTTAAATGACTATGGTTGAGTTATTATGCATGTGTTATTTAACCAATTAGGAAGCTTTAAGAAAGAGGAAGAAGTTATAGAAGAAATATAACAACCATATGAACATGTACAGAACTAAAATGAAGCATAAAGCAACAACAAACCATAACACCAACGTGATAACGGAGTTCGCCAATCTCGCCTACGTCTCCGGGCCTTTGTCTCACTGGGTGAGGCTTTCTTATTTCTGTTCAAATGTTAATAAGTACATCACAACAGTGCCAAAAGGTTACAAAAATGATTTGGTCTTGTTCTACTAGATCTCAAGAACCCAACATAAGAAACGACACTCAAATTGGATGACCGAAGCTCCCAGAAATGGCCCGCAAAGGTGCGCTCCTCAACAACTTCCCTGCATAAAAATGGATTTAGCTTGGAAAATCTTCAGCATAAACCTGCTTTGAATGTCCTCCATGGCCTCAAGAAGGCCTGTTTAATATAGATCTGAAGTTGGTAACCATCTCCCAACTTCCTCCCAAGATATGGCCTCAAAAAGGGCCCAATATCCCCCAATATTGGCCAAAATCTCAAAAAACAAGCCTAAAAATCACTGAAAAATCATATTCTATGGTTAAAAACCACTTTTTACAAAATACTTGAGCTAAGCCCCTTTTCCTGGGTGCGTGCCCCCTTTGCATGGTCACATGAATAAACATATGGCCAAGCGCCAACCCCTAAGGGCTGCGCGCTGGCCCTCAATCCGAAATACTAGGTCGCGTGGCACAACAAAGGTGGAATCCTCGAAACCGAGGGCTACTCCCAAAATCCTGCGCTAATAGTTTTAAACCTGGGTCATATAGCAACAACACCAAGAACCGGGGGCTAACCCATATCCACCTCCACGCTGAACGATTGAAGACCAGAACCCTGGTCACATTACGAGGGATGTATGGTGTTTTTCGCAACCGAGTCTGGGGCTAGGCCCCAGCCCTTACCTCCGTCCAAATATCAAATACTTTGAATTCAAATATAGCTTAAGCCATATAGTTAACAAGGATCACCCTCGGGTGGGTTGGTTAGCCCGACCCTGCCAAGCCATCCGCCCACGCATAGGTATTGAGTTTGAAACCAGTGGAGACCAAAAGTTTTTGCAAAGAAACCAACGACCAATGAATGGGTGCCACGTGGTAGCCCATGTATGGTCCATGTGTCACTCCACCATTCGTCCACGTGTCACAACTCATTCGACCAGCTATCTGCCCAGGTGTTAGCCATGTCACCTGCCCTATCAACACACTCGTCCAGTCACTGTTTGCAACGTGTCTCCGTACGATGTGCCACATCATCCATACGTACATGCCACATGTAACCTGTATGGATGTGCCACGTGTCACATGTACGATGTGCCATGTGTCACATGTATGGTGTGTCACGTGTCACCCTTCTAGTGGTGACACGTGTCACTTCTTGGTTGGTCCAACTGTACCTACCACGTCATCAACTCGTACGCCCAGTCAGCCTACTATGTTAGTTGTACGGACCTTGCCATGTCTGCACCAACTGTGCTGCCACATCATTTATACGACATGTACAATCAACTTCCAAGTGGCACTGTATGGACTGTACATACTGTACAGTCAACATTTTTTTCCCTGTTTGGCAAAACGAACAGATCACCATAACTTGGGCATGTGATGTCCATTTGAGCCTGTTCAAGTTGCGTTGGGTTATTTTCGATGATGCCTACGCACATGTCCGTTTTGAAGCCATTCCGAGAACTTTTATTTTTAGGCCTTTCTCTGCCCCATCAAGCTCCTGGATTAGGTAGGCATCTTCCACTTTGTTCCCAAGAGATATCTGCCATAATGGAAAGTGGATACATATACAACATATTCTGGTCCTAACTTAGCCAAGATTGTTGGAATAAGTTGATCTACTTGTGTAGACTTATCAATACCACAAGATGCCAAGCTCAATATCAAAGATTTAAACTTGGTAAAGAAATCTTGTATATTATTTACTCCCTTTTAAGCTAGCTTATTTATTCTTCATATTTTCATCTCATGATAGCCCAGCCCTATCATTTGAACCCGGTAAGTAAGTTGAGTAAGGAGAGGTACGTTTAGTTGTGAGACCAAAGGGAGACTTTTAGGATCTAAAGTTTTCAACTCTACCTCAAGCATACGACCTCTCATCTCATCTTGCTTTCCAAACAAACTTTCCAAGGTGGTCTAGATTGCGTTTGGAGTCTTGCATGTGACAACATGAAACCATAAATCAATTGAAATCAATTCAAGAAGAAGTCACGTGGCCTCATCCTTTTGATTCACCCATCTGGTCTTCTCAATTGCTGATGTAGGTTATGTTTTTGTCCCCATCGTTAGATTGTACAATCCTTTCCTTCTAAGTTGGAATTCAGCCTTGGGATTACAATCAAAATAATTGTATGGTGTGAGGATTACCACCAGGTTTGACTATAGAATAGGTTTTGAATCCATCTCTCCCACTGTGTCTGAGAACCCCTAAAATTTACTCTCAATCTGCAAGTGAAAAACTGAGAAATCACTGCAAAAAGGGAAGTTCAAGAGGTGGTCACACCTTTCCTTAATACACAGAGTGACCATGTCACACTTTAGTAGTGTATTGGTCGCGACCGCTCCATAATTGGAAAAACCATAAGTCTAGGTGCGACAATCACTCCTTTCTACAGGGAGAAGGTGCGCCGTTTGCACTTTTCAACTAAGAAAAGGTCGACTCTGTCTATTACACGAATTTTGCTCGTCGAAACTCGATTTTGCTCGCCAAAACTCTGATTTTCCTTATTCTCTGGCTTGTTTGACTTGCTCCAAGCAGCGTAGGTTTTCTACCATGTCAATGTTTCATTGAAACTTGCACAAGAGACCTAGCTAAAGCAAGTACAAACAAAGTTTATCAATATCGGAGGAGAGATTCAATATGGAAGAATGAGAAAATATATTCACACTACTCTAATGAGCTAATCAATGATGATCATTGTGATACAATGAATGAGTGGAATACACTCATATACAGGAAAGAACATTCCATAATTAAGAAAAGCAATCAAGTAGTTAACTTTCCTTAGGAATGCATGCATGCATAATAACGATGGTCTAAAAATGGAAATTCTAAAATATAACTAGTCAGTTAACTCCCACTGAACTAGTGTGTCGATAATAGTAATTTCTCCAATAGATGAAAACCATTGAAATAGTTAATTCAATACTGGAAGTGGTATTGGAGCTTTGGAAAATGGTTTTGAAAAGTTTCGAAATGCTCCAATTTAAATAGGAACATGACATGTATACCGATGGTGTTTCGTGGTATCATAGCTTTTTGCTCCATTAACCTCCATTTACTTAGAGCTCTGATATTAACCTATTTCATTGATCAAATTTCCCTTCAAGCCATCAGATCTAAAGACCGATCAAGTTCTAATTTAGTCTTTAAAATAGATTGTGTTTCAATTATTTAATCCTTCAATGATGTTTTAAGTCTTTAAAGACTTATTTTAATTTTGATTTAGATGACTTGCTCAAAATTAAAAAAAGAATTTAGATTTTATTATAACAAATTTAATATTTTCTCACAAACAAAAAAATTTAAACACTTTGTTAGAACACCGAGACTCCACTGTGGTCCAAAGTGACCGAAGCCATTGATAGTTTAATTAACAACTTTGATCAAAACTGTTGAAATAATTAATTTATAGGAAGATATAAATATCAATTGTCATGTGATAGGCAAGGGTAGTCATCAAAGTTAACTCCTAATCAAAGCCTATACAAAGCCTTCCTAAACATGTATCAATGACTGTAAAAAAACATGACGTTTTCAACAAACTTTAAATTTTGTCCATTGGCATTTATGCAAAAACATGTATTGTTGCTTTCGAAAAAATATTTAACGATGGTTTTGAAAAAATCTGTATCCCTACTTTCCAAAAAAACTTGCATCGTCGATTTTAGAAAAACCTCAGTGGATACTTTCTCAATTTGTTCATTGTATAGGTGCATTTCAAAAAACTTATTTCTTCACCTTTTTCCATGCTTCTTCATAAACCCCATTTTCATCAACAAACTTCAAAAAAACCTTCTCCACGCTTTGTCAATTCGTCCATTATATTGATGGATTTCAAAAAGCATCCATCACGAAACCCTGAAATCTCCATCGACACTTTCTTAAAAAAATCCCTTATTCATCGACAGTTTGGGAAAAACATATGTACCATCGACACTTACAAAAAAACTTACATAACATCAACACTTTTGAAATTTCTCAAGTACCATCAGCGATTTTTTGGAAAAGTGTTCATTCTTTGGCATTCCAAAGAATTTGTCTATTTTTTTAACAAATTTTGATTTTGCCGATACTACGCATTCCATCAGAGTCTATATAAAGTCTTCAAAAATGTGTATCGACAACTGTAAAAAAGCACGACCATTTTTGTGAACTTTAAATTTTGTCCATTGGCAATTTTGGAAAAACATGTATCGACACTTTTGAAAAAACATGTATTAGCGCTTTTGAGAAAACACGTATCCTCGCTTTCCAAAAAAAATTGCATCGTCACTTGAAAAACATTTCTCGACCATTTCTCAATTCCTTCCTTGTATCGATGAGTTTAAAAAAACTTATATCTTGATCTCTTTCGACAATACTCCAAAAAATTTGTTTTCGTAGACCAATTTCAAAATAGCCTTTTTCGTGGTTTGTCAATTCGTCCCTCGTGTCAGTGCATTTCAAAAAACCTATCTTTTAACATTTTTCCACCCTTCTCCAAAAACTTTGCTTCCATTGGCCAATTTCAATAAACCTTCTTTGACACTTTCCACAAAACGTCCATTGCCAAACTTTCAAATTTCCATCGTTGCTTTCTCAAAAACTTCCCTTAATCTTAGACACTTTGGAAAAAACTTAAGTACCATCAATGCTTACAAAAAAACTTAGGTACCATCGATGCTTTTGAAATTTCTTCAGTATTGTCAGCGAATTGTGAAAAAGTATTCATTTTTTGGTGTTCCAAAGAATTTGTCTATTGTTTTAACAAATTAAAACCCTTGTTGACCCTTTCTCAATTTGTTCATTGTATTGGGCCATTTAAAAAAAACTTATATCTTGATATTTTCGACACTTCTCCAAAATACTCATTCTCATTGCCCAATTTCAAAAAATCCTCTTCCGCGCTTTGTCAATTCATCCTTTGTATCGACGCATTTCAAAAAACCTATGTTTTGACTTTTTTCAGTGCTTCTCAAAAACTTCGTTTCCATTTGCCAACTTCAAAAAACCTTCTTTAACGCTTTCCAAAAAACATCCATTGCCAAACTTTCAAATCTCCATTGCCACTTTCTTACACACTTCCCTTATTCATTGATGCTTTGGGAAAAACTTGAGTACCATCGACCATTACAAAAAAACTTAGGTACCATTGACGCTTTCAAAATTTCTTAAGTACCATCAATGAACTTTTAACAAATGTTATTTTTTTGGCGTTCCAAAGAATTCTTCTATTGTTTTAACAAATTTGACTTTGCAAATACTACATCTTTCAAATTATTTTATGATTTTTATTATTTTAACAAATTTTGACTTTAAGCATACTATATATTTCAAATTATTTTATGATTTTTTAATTTTTTTTCTTCGATAAAACTAAAATATATGTCATTCTGTATGAAATCATGAAACCAAAACATGCTAAACTTTTTATGAAATCAAAACAAAGTGCTACACAAAACTTTTGAATTTTTTTCAGTCTCTTAAGTATTTAACAAATATAAACTTTTGAATTTTTTTTAATCTCTTAAGTATTCAACAAATATATTCAATGGAAATGAGAGTATTATAACATACCTTGTTTGTATATGATGGAACCATAATATCTTTTGCTAAAATTGTCTATATTCATATTTAGCATTATGTTTCTTGTCATTTTCTTATGTATATTGTTATACAAGTTCTAGATAGCTTTTATGGATTCAAATTATTAGAATAAAATAACTTTTGTAGACACATTTGCATTAAAAAAAAACATTTCTTTACACTAAATTTTAAATTTTGTRTATAGATATTTATGAAAAAACAAACATGGACAATTTTAACATGTATRATTGCCTGTAACCAGTCTAACACAGCAGCCATTACAAATTTCSTTCCGGAGACCCAGCAGGGTTTGACCTCAAGACCTCCTCCCAACACTTGGAGGAAGGTCCTGTCTTTACCAATCACGCTKGACTCACGGGACAATGWGWTGAGATGCAATACTTTATCCCCTTCACATATATCCCCTTAAAGTATTGCATCTCATCTCATTGTAACATTTACATATCCCATTTGACTTTTTCAACCTTATAATAATTTACATTAAACATCACAACTACCAACTAGTAAGAAGAAAAACTTCAAAATTTTAACAATTGCAGACTTTGTATAACCTATGAAGAGTTTTTGGGAGACTGCCCTTCGACTATACGAATATATCCGTTTCCTCAGAAATAATATATTTAATGTAATGAAAAAAGCTTTTTCATAAACTAACTATGTATGTATATATAAATAACTATTTAACAGAGCTATTCTTCTCAAGTTCTCATAGATATAAACGAATGAATGGCTGCATTTTAGCTATTATTTGCCACCGGAGAAGCGAAGAGGACAGAAAAGAGGTGGAGCTCGCAGTCGGCCATGGCGTCCCCGTTGAGACAGGTGGGAACAGGAGCGAATTCGCAGTCATTGGAAGAGGCGAGAAAGCGGGTCTTTCATTTCTTCAGGGAAGCCTGCCGTTCCATCCCACAGATCATGGAGACCTACAACCTCCACGAAGTTATCACCACTTCTCAGTTGCGTTCTGTTGTAGCTGCCCAGTTTCGAAAGCAGGCGCATGTCACCAATCCAAAGGTATTTCTTCACATTCTCACTCTAATAAATCTGAACACAAATGAATGTATTTCAGGGCAGCGTTAATTGGGGCATCTTGATTTTTTTTTTCAATTTCTTTTTAGCTTGAAAGCTTTCTCTTTGACCTTAGTGTCACCCAATCAACGCCTCCATTGGTGGAAAGCCGAAGGCACTTGGGGCGAAGATCTCTGTCCATCACGACTCCCTTAATGAGGAAGCTAAACATGCCACGATGCTGGAAATTGAACCCTGGCGGGGAATATCACCCGAGTGAACAACCAGTCAAATTCCGTTGGCTTTCATTGCATTTTTGAATATTTAGATCCCTTTTAATCCCACAGATCACACATTTGTTTTCTTAAAACCTATTTGGATCTTTTGAAAGCTGTTTTGGCAGCTATTATCCCATGATCAAGATCCTCTGAATACGATGCGGTGTACCAAAAAGCTTTGAATCGACATCCACCTCCTTCCTGACCAATCATAGAAAGCTGAAATTCGAATTTTTAATAATGCCCACATGACCAAAAGAGATAAATGGGCCTTCAATTGCTTCAGCAATAAAGGAGTGCCTAAAGCAAAGTAATCAACTCAGGCTTCAACTAAAGGGGAAAACGATTTTGTCAAAAGTCCACTGATAAGTAACGACTTTCATTATGTTGAGTAATTTTATGGATGACCGCTTCACGCTATGGATATCTCGGGTTTAAAATTCACTAAAAAGTTTCTGCTATAACAAGTTAAAAGCGTTTTGGCAGTTTTCTTAAAATATGTTGCTGCTCTAATACAGGAAAATTGGGTTAAATCAAGTCAAACTTGTTGAAGATGCAATATCATGGACCAGTGGTCATTCAGTGCAAAATGGTCTCTTATAACTAATTGATCTGTATAGAAACTCTTGATATAATATGGCATATCATGATTTTTACTCCCTTTCCTTTGTTATATTCATCATAGTTGAGTATTGCTATCTAATATCTGGCACTACAGGCGAAACCCTCATCTAGAATGGGACCCCAAACTATATATGAAAGGAAATTATTGAAAAAATGCGGCACTGAAATAAAAACTAGAATTGATTGTGTCGTAAGTCGAATTAACACCATTTTGCTTATGTGCTAATCTCACCCATTCATTCTCTATTGAATGAAGAGGTCAATAGATATTCTGGAAGGAATGATCATATGCAATTAGTAATAAAGGCAAGTGTTGCAAATGAGTCAGTTATAGGTGCTTAGTTGTAACTTTGGAATCTCTAGTATATGATGCATTAGTTCCTTGTTAACTCATCACAGCTTTCGTATACGCACAGGTGCAAAATAGTTGTATGACTTCACATGTATGCACATATATCCAATTGCAGTGTGAACTCATCTAAATATTGGCCCTCTCCTAGTGAAGCCAATTAGGGTGTTATTGTATATGAGTTCCTATTTTGACATTTATGCAAATGTAGTCTTTGATGTCTTCCATAAAGGATAGTAGTTTCTGTTGTAGCATGTTTGTATTGTTTGAATGTGTGTGGAATTTGACACGAGAATGTGCTCAAATTAAGACAACATTTTCTTTGAGCATTATTATGTGATGGTGCTCTAGATGTTTCGTTCATGTCAAAAGTTAAGCATATAGCCACAGTTTTGCATCAATTGAACCATTATGAGAGGAATTGGAGTACTCATGTTTTTATTCCAGTTAATGAAGACAAATTACTTGTGATAAAAGAAAGTGTTAAAGATGCATTGCCCATTTTTAGTAAGTGCTCCATTGTCGATATTTACTCAAATCCCTTTGACAAGTCTTCTCTTTATGATTCTTACAGAAACAAGAAACTGATAGTTCTGAACCTTTACCAGATGATTCTTTTTTTCTTCACATGAACGATTGTTTAGTATTATAACAAATTGCCACAGCCAAACCCATACAACCTTCTTACAAAAAGGGTTAAGATAAGATAAATGTATTAATGTCCAACAAATGACCACTGAAGTAGGTCAATGGGACTGTTTTAGGTACAATGATGTCTACCCAAAGCGGGACTGCTAAAACAACTCCTATATAAAAGCAAGAAACAAGAAATAAATTAGCAATCTAATCTAAAAACCTAGAGGGATAGTTATAGTGTAGAATCAACAAAAAGGAAAAGGAGATCAATAGAGAGACTTAAATAACCATACCATACTGGTTTGCTTATAAGTCTGTAGGTATACAATGTTTCATAATGATTTAATAAAAATACTTTTCGACAAAACATACTAAGGTAATCGGAAAATTAAAGTGTAGAATGAGCATAATCATCAATAGAGTCCGCTTGGGTTACCATACTTCTAGCTTTACCCGCAGTAATAGAGTCTTTTGGAAGGCCGAATGCAATAGAGTCATTAGAGCGGTTAGGTAGGCCAAGTGCAGGTGGGAGGTTCACATGGGTTGAGATGTGCGTAGTCAGATAGGGTGTCCAATGAGATAGATAGTTCTAATTTCTTCCCACATAGAAGTAACATAGTGGCCCGTGATTCTTTCTCCCAGCCCTGCAGGCCGAGGCGATGCTTCCCAGGTTCAAGAGCAAGCTAGTCTTTTATCTTCATGGCCTCAACTTGTTTCCCTTCAAAGATTTTCTTCCAATTTTTCAATGCCAGGGCCAAATAAGTTGATGTTATGGTAGCTGCGGGAGGTATTAACCTCCATGTGTAACCTCTGACTAGATTAGAATGTTTTGGAAGCTAGAGAAACTAAATAAATGTGTAGAAACCCTAGAAGACATGTCGACTCAATAAAATAATTGATATTTAAGTATTAACCTCTAAAAGAAGAAGTCGACTTGGACAGGTGACAAAGAGCACTATAAATAGAGGACGCTTGAGCTCATTTGGTCATTCACTCACTCACAACTCACACAAGTTAAGTAGTGCGCAAGTTTGGAGGAGTGCAGTTGCAACTACCGCAACTGGGTTTTAGGTCTTGGTTTCTGGTTTGTGGACTTTCTGATTGGTGTGCTATTCTTGGAGAGAGAGAGATACGCTATCTCTTGGTTATCTGTTGGGTATGTTGAAATATTGCAACTTTGAAGAATATTCTAATTATATTTGATTTATTATTTTATAGATCAAATCCCTTTTGCGGATTGATCAAGTCGTGTCTTGTATAAGATCAAATCCCCTTTTGTGGATTGGTCAAACTGTATTTGTATAGTGGCATTTGTAAAGTCGCCCCCTAGTAATTATAAAGTGGTTTTAGCCGCTTCTAGGAGAAGTCGGCTCAACCAAGTGAAGAGACACAACCCTAGTGCCATCTCACACTTGTATTTATATGTGAGGTTGGTGTCTCATTTACACACACTCACTCACTCATCTAGTGCGCATATCTTGAAGATAGTTGCAGTTGCAGGAATAAATCTAACAAAGGAGAAGAGAAGCGCATGCTTGGTCTTGGTTTGTCTTTGGTGTTTTTGGTCTTAGTCTTGACATTGTACTGGAAATCTATCATTGAGGAGGTTTTGCTGGGTTTTCTTCCCCATGAGGGTTTCCCAGGATAAAATGTTGTGTACCTTGTGATTGTGTTTCTTTCAGTGATCCTCTTTATACTGTTGTTTTGGAAATGCATTGAAAGCTCATGAAATTTGGAAATAACCTAATAACAACAGTAAAAACTTAATATGGTATCAAAGCTTGACTGAATAGAGCATCTTTCATTGGTTATCTAGATGTCACTGTTGTCGTATAAGAAAATTAGGGCTTTTTACTGAAGAGAAAATTTTGACCAAAAACCACCTTGGGAAGTGTGCCCTGTCCTAGGGCATCTTTTGGTAGCTTGAGCGAACTTTTTCAGCGGTTGGATTCTTCGGAAAGTCAAACCCTAGTTTTGAATGGTACCAGAGAACCAGAACCAGTACCAGAAGTACCAATCCATAATTGCGCAAGTCAAGTTTCAAGGGGTAAAACTTGGAATTTTCTGAAACAGTTAGCTCCAACAAACTCGCCTCAAGCCCAGTGCATCTCTTGGTAAGCTCAGTTTCAATTTTTGAGCACTTTCATTTTCTGGTCATTTTCTTAGCTCCAGGTCAAGATGTCTGCAAGCACCAAGCTTGTTGACAAGCGAGAAGGTGTGGAAAATTTACGTGCATGGAAGTATAGAATTGGACTCATTCTTGAAGAGAATGACCTTGCAAAATTCATAAAAGAAAATGTATTGGAACCCGAAGAAAATGCAGCCAAAGAGAAGTACAAGAAGGATATGATTAAGGCTAAAAGAATAATTGCAGATTCCATTAAAGACCACTTGATCCCTCAAGTGTCTTCTAAGAATACTCCAAAAGATATGTTTGATGCCCTAACCAGAATGTATGAAGGAAGGAACATCAACCGGAAGATGAACTTGAGAACCCAACTCAAGAATACAAAGATGAAAAAAGGAGAAACAATTCAAGCCTTTCTCTAGGGTTTCTCAATTCAAGGAACAATTAGAGGCAATTGGAGACAGCTTAGATGAAGATGAACTCGTGATGACAACTCTTAATGGTCTAACAAGACGTTGGGATGCCTTCATCCAAACTATTTGTGCAAGAAAAGAGAAACTCCAATGTGACAGTTTATGGGAAGAATGTGTTCAAGAAAAAGCAAGTGTGGCCAATTGAGAAGCCGTTCTATTAAGAGATGAAGATCAAGCTCTAGCTGCTCATGCCAAAGGTGGAAAGGGAAAGTCTCATTTTCAAAAGGAGATTCACTTTCATAAAGAGTCTCACTCTTCGAAGAGATTCTAGAAATATCATGAAGGTCAAAGACGGCAAAAAGATTTCTCCTCCTACTAGTGTTATCATTGTGATAAGATGGGACACATTGCTAAGAATTGTCTTGCCAGAAGGGAAGAATACAAGAAGAGAAATAACAAAAGACATCATGCCCATGCAACTGAAGATGATGAGCCACACAACAAGTTAGCTAAAGAAGAGATTGAAGAATATGTTTTGTTTTTTGCTCTCTCAGGATCTGTGACACCTGGACAGGATACTTGGCTCATAGATAGTGGTGCCTCTAAGCACATGACAGGTCAGAAGAACACTCTCACCATCCTTATAGAAAAGGACCCCCCCCCAGAAAGTTTCACTTGGAGATGATTATCAGTACCCTGTCAAAGGAATGGGAGAAGCCACCTACAAACTTGATTCAGGAACTCCAATGAGAGTGAAGGATGTACTCTTTGTACCAGGTTTGAAAAAAAACTTACTTTCTATTTCAACCCTAGATAAGAAAGGATTCAAGGTTGCATTCATAGATGGTGAAGTTCTTATGTGGTCTAAAGGAAAAACTATAGAAGATGCAGTTGTTATTGGAATAAAAGAAGGTGGTTTGTACAAGTTAAAGGGTCACTCAGATGTAGCCTTGACTCACTCTACTGAAAGTTCTGGTGAACTTTGGCATAGAAGACCAACTCACATCAACTACAAAGCCTTACCATATGTAAGCAAGGTAGTTACAGGCAAGGCTATTGGGTGTGCGGAGCGGGAAGCGCAGATTTTCAAAAATCTTCGGAAGCGGGAGCATTTTTTTATATAATACATAAAAAATATATATTTTGATGCATATATATATATATATATATATATATATATATATATATATA
>JZKD02S2077367.1:15206-28761 GCA_000966675.3 Picea glauca | reverse complement strand
CCTCCACAAATCCATACTGTACGACCTCCTTGCTGTACGATACTCTTTAATGCTGAAGCAACCTTGAAGTGCATGCCAATCCCTCTCCTAGGGATGCATGCCAACCTCCACTGTTGAAACTCTTTCCCTCCAAGCTAAGAAACCTTCTTGGGATGCATGCCCTTTACCTTCCCTCGAACTCTCCTCAAAAAGTGCGCCCTCTCTTTCCCTCACGAGCTGCCTTTATGCAATTTCAAAATGTAACTTCCCTAACCCTTGGTCTCGCTTGAGTGACTCTTTACTTTCCCTTGAGACCAATGATCACGACTTAATCATTCGTTGAGGTCACTTAAGTCACTAAAGTGACCCATAACATCATAAAGTCACTTTTACATTTAAAAAATTAAAATACCCAACTTTATAAAATCACTTTATAAAGTTACTTTATTAAAACTCATTATAAAGTCACTAGGGAGAAAGTGTGCTCAATCGGTTTCGCATGTTGAGTGCCACCAATGCAGAAGTACCTTCGAGCTACCAGATTCTAACACTCCCTCTTAGCGAGAGAGGTACTTTTGGTATCACCACCAGAATCCATCTCCAACTCATCAGCTGCCATAATTGCTCCCCCTGTACTAGAAGTCTCTGCTCCCTCCGAACAAGAAGCCACTACACCCATTGCATTGGAAGCCTCTGCTGCTACCTTTGTCGTTCAACGAACTGAAGACATGCTCCTAGGAGACTGCACACTCTCCCGAGCATCCCTCTGTGTCCACTCATGCCTACTGAGTCCTCTGAGAGTACTGGAAGAGGACTGAGTCCCTGGTATCAACTCTCTCTCCCGTGCAACCTGCCCACTCTCTGACACAGAATCTGAATCCAAAAATCCACTGGACCCCAACACAGGTCGTCCCAACAACCTTTATAGGCCCTCATACCCGACACCAAGCATCATTGCTGTGTCAGCAGTTGCTCGCACATAATATAAAAACACATGACCACCGTAGAAGACAACTCCAAATCCACTCTCATCCAAAGTTGACACTGAGAGCAAGTTAACAATCAACTCTAGAATATACGATACCTTGGCAACCTCCATAAAACCTCCTGACTCTAGTTGGAATCTAACCCTTCCAATCCCCTTTACTGCAAATTGTGGGCCGACTCCACAATTCACATTGCAGTCTGAGTCTATCTCTGTAAGGTTGAGGAAAACTGACTTCAACCCTGTCATGTGTCGAGAAGCACCACTGTCCACGAACCACGACTCAATGTCCTCGAACGCTAGGCACCCACTGCCCACGGGACCAGTTATGAGAGAGAACTCCCTACCATATCTCTCAGCAAACTCTGCAATCTCTTCTGATGCTGACACCTTTGGTTCCAACTTCTTCTTCTTCTTGTTCGGACACTGACTAGCGTAGTGGCTAGTCTTGTGACATGCAAAGCATCTCACCTTGCTCATGTCCGTCTTCTTCTCATTGCTCTTTCCCACAAGAGCAACGTTCTTATCGTCTGCACCATTCGCTGCCTTATTCCGAGACCCCTCCCGGATCTCCTCCTGTGTAAAGTCACCCCACAATCTGCTCCAGTTAGGGAGCTTCTCTCTCCCCACCACGCACTTCACGAAAACCTTCCACTCCTTGGTGAAGCCTTTGAGGGCTATACGCACCAACTCTAAGTCAGGAATAACTTCTCCAACAACTACCAACTCGTCCTTCACCTGTGCAACCCGAGTGAGGTAGAGGTGGCCACACTCTCTCCTTTGGCCATCCTAGCACTATGGAGCTTGTCCCGGAGAGCCATTTTTCGGTTCTCGTTCTTTGCCTCATACAAACTTTTCAATGCATCCCACATCTCTTTGGCTGTCTTCTTCTCAGCCAAGTGTGGAATACGGTGGTTTTTGACCCCGTCCAAGATGATTCTCTGAGTCTGGCTTCCTTCACCTCATGAACATCAAGAGCTATGGGATTTGATGCAATTACAGGCGCTATGGTGTTTGCAAACGACTACAATTTATTCTCCTTGAGAACACTGGTGATTCTAACCTTCCATTGCAGGTAGTTAGAGATCCCCTCCAACCTATCTTCAAACCTGATGCTGGAATTCATCTTTGTCCACCTGACAAAGAACCTCTTCTCCCTTCTTCAAGCAAATTCCCCAACAAATCACTTGTTGTCTCAAGTGCCAAAGCTGCCCACTGAACTTCAGAGCCCTAGCTCTGATACCATGTTATATATATATATATATATATATCAGTCCCATACTTAGTCAATAATAGATTTCAGCCACCTATAGTAGTACACCAACATGCAAATATTGGACTATGAGCTGAAACACAAATAACTAAGCAATCTGAAATATAACAACAGAGGAATACTCCTGAACAGTGAACAAAATCACACATTTGGCACCAAAAATCTGGGCAAAATCCCATGAATAATAACATAGGAAAAGATGACAGAATTTAATGAGAATGCTTCTTTATTCAGCTTTAGGGAAATTCTGAGTACAACAACAGTAAACATTCAACATTAATACCCTATACATTCACTCTATCTGAGCAAAACCTGCATTTATTTTCTGAGCAACACAGTCTGAAATCAAAACTAGACTTCTAGTACAACCTGTACAAACTGTACAGTTACTAACAACATAAATAGATCTTGGTTTTCGTGCCTAGAAGAGGTACAGATCACTACCTCACTGTACAGACTTGTTTGCAGATGAACCAACACCTAGAAATCCGTGCATAAAGTCAGCCACAATTTCTGTGCTTGGCTGTAGCTGCCTAACCAACAAATCTTGCTATACGACCTCCACAAATCCGTACTGTACCCTTGGTGTACAATACTCTTTAATGCTGAAGTAACCTTGAAGTGCGTGCCAATCCCTCTCCGAGGGATGCGTGCCAACCTCCACTGCTGAAACTCTTTCCCTCTAAGCTAAGAAACCTTCTTGGGATGCGTGCCCCTTCACCTTCCCTCAAGCTCTCAAAAAGTGTGCCCTCTCTTTCCCTCATGAGCTGCCTTTAAGCAATTTCGAAATGTAACTTCCCTAATCCTTGGTCTCGCTTGAGTGACTCTTCACTTTCCCTTGAGATCAACGGTCACGACTTAATCATTCGTTGAGGTCACTTAAGTCACTAAAGTGACCCATAACATCATAAAGTCACTTTTACATTTAAAAAATAAAAATACCCAACTTTATAAAATCACTTTATAAAGTTACTTTATAAAAACTCACTATAAAGTCACTAGGGAGAAAGTGTGCTCGGTCGCTTCTGCATGCTGAGCGTCGCCAATGCAGAAGTACCTCCGAGCTACCAAATTCTAACATTGGCAATTGAGTTCGAGATGAAGAGCATCGTCATGATGCATTACTTGGGTTTGGAGGTTTGGCAAAGACTAGGGGAGATTTTCCTTGGGCAGGGTAAGTATGTAGTTGAGATCCTGAAGAGATTTTGGATGGAGGACTGCAAACCTATGGCCACACCCATGATCACTAATTTGAAGAAGGTCGCAGCTGGGGATTCAGAGTTGGTGAATCCCACATTGTACAGGTCGTTGATAGGATTCAACAATACTAATTTGTTGTATGGCTCTGTAAGAATGTATGGATCCGCTGTACGAATGGCTGCTTTGACTCCTCTCTTTTTCTTCAGCTCTGCTCAACTGGTTTTTGTCTCTGTTCGACAAAAACTGTGTCTGAACTCTCTATCTTGACCTGTCCTTATACTTTTAGCTGAAACCCTAATCTACCAAAACCCTAATCTTTTGGTGAGATGTACAGTTGAGATTTAGTCTAAGTCATTAATGCACGCAATACACTTTATTAGACTCAACAACTAAATAAAAGACTTTTCACTTTTTAATGGACACCTCCCAGAGCTGTGTTTATTCCTTTTATGTAGATTGTCCTAAGTAGAGCCTTATTGTTGAGCAATAACCACACGAAAATATGAGCTTTAGAAGGACATCTAAACTTCCACACTTTCTTCCACTACCACATATGGTCTCCTTCACTTAAACTTAAACACTTTATATCCAAACTTTGGGGAGTATCCACCATATGGATTCTTTGACCAGAGTAAACGGTCTTTTTTTGATTTTATTCTAACATGACTTGTCTTGACTCTGGGCTATACAGGCCTCCCAAATTTTTGCTTCTTCCCCCTTGAACCTTGTAAATCCTGCCATCATCTACTCTTGACTCCATATCATAGTGAGTTTAGGGTTTGCAACCTGACTTAGTTTATAGTAGCCCCTCTCCCTTGGGGATTGTATCATATGATTCGGTAACTTGAACCCTTCACCACAACTAGACCAAGGGCTCTCCCTAGGGATTGTATCATATGATTTGGTAACTTGAACCCCTCACCACAACTAGACCAAGGGTTCTCCCTAGGGATTGTATCATATGATTCGGTAATTTGAACCCTTCACCACAACTAGACCAAGGGTTCTCTCTAGCTCTAATCCTATTACCATTCCCAACCTTCCACATGAGCCAGTTTCCAATCATAGGGAAAGCTAAGACAATTGCTTTTCATATAATTGATACATTATGTATATTATAATATTCCTCATCGGTCTTCTCATCCACTCTTCTACTATTTCTAGCACAATACACTTCTAAATTACAACTTGGATCCATAATCCCTTACCTTGAATAAGCCTCCATACACTCTTAGCTACCAAAGTTTTGGAGAAATGAAAAATGTTTTTCAAGCCCCAACCACCCACATCTTTTGATAAACCAATCTTTGTCATTTCACTAGAGGGATGCCTCTCTTCTCCCTACATCCTGACCATAGAAACCTAAAGCTGATCCTTCTAATCCTCTCTAGAACACCTTTCGGAATCCATGACAAAGACGTCTGATATACCAGGATTGGTTCTAACATAGACTTTACTAGAACTAGTCTGCCTCAAGATAACCAACAATGACAGCAAACAAAGATCCTCTTTTCCACCTTAGCTATCCACCAGTGCGAATCTCTGTTCTTATGATGATTTGGTTTTAAAATAAATCCCAAATATTTCAAACCATCCTCCAAATCAATCCGATGAAAGGGAAACAATTGAGAGAAGTAAATCCTATCTTCTTTAGGGATTCCTAAGAAAAAGATAGTAGATTTTCCAATATTTATCTGCATACCAATAGCAATGCAATATAGGTCTATCACTTCCTTGAGATTTACAACATCTCTCCTTGATCCATCATAGAAAATCAGAATATCATCTACAAATAATAATAATAATAATCTATTTTTAAGGTCACGGCCAAGCCAGACACCAAATTGGTGTATGAGACCCCCTCTGCCCAGCGATTTTGACTGGTAAAGTCTACGGAGGTATACATACCCTACCCCCCTCTGGATTTGAACTTGTGACCTCTTATGAGGAAACACATGTTCTTAACCATTAGGCCCACTCAGGCTGTATATGAGAGATAGAAGGAGCTTCCCACTTTAATGCCGTTAAAGTCCCTTGATCTTCTTGCATCCAACAGAGCTCTACTCAGCCCTTATGCAACAACCAAAAAAGGAGTGGAGATAAAGGGCATCTCTGCCTCAACCCTCTTTCAGGCCTGAAAAAAGCTGTTGCACCATTAATCAAGATTGAGAAAGTAACTAAAGTCACACAATTCATAATTCTATTTACAAGAGGAACATTAAAACCTAGATGTATTAACATCAATCTCAGATACAAGTTACAACCAACTTGCCCTATCATAGGCCTTGGACGAATCCACTTTTTACCACCATTGTTTTAAGATTCCCTTTTTTTCTAGAATGTGGGCTCTCTTGGGTCACCCCATTAGCCTCATGAATCTGCCTTCCTTCAAGGAATCCGAACTGCTCAGTAGAAATAGTCTTAGAGAACAACCTTTTTACCTTCATAGCAATGATCTTTGCTATAATCTTACATATGTAATTACAAAGAGATATAGGTCTATACTCTTCAAAAGAGGAGGGATTGTCAGACTTAAGGATGAGGGTTATAAATGTAACATTGAAGGCTGCAAGAATTTTCCTAGAGGATCTCGACTCTTCAACGACCCTCATTGGATCTTCCTCCAGAATATCATAAAACCGTAAGAAAAGTTCTATCGGCCACCCATTAGGGCCCGTGCTTTTATCTTTTTGGAAACTGTGAAGGACAGTATGTAGTTCATCATTAGAGACTTCTTCCAATAAGCTGTTATTGTCTTCTTCACTTACAAACCTAGGAAAGAAAGAAGTCATTCCAACCACTTATGCTATTGAAGCCCTTTCATATGCTTTGTAAATACCTTCAAAGTGTTCCATACTTTCATCTCCTTTGTAAATACTTTGCAATATCCTCATAATTTGTAGCCACCTAGTCATCATTCCTATTCACCTCCTTATAGTATTCATATTTTTCTCGTGTTTTGCATAATGATGGAAGAATTTTGAATTTTGAATTTTCATCTCTTTTTGAGAGCCAAAGTGCTCTACTTTTGAGTCTCCATGCTGTTTCCTTGTCAGCCAAGAGTTTCCTTCTTCTCTGTTCCAGAGCACTGACCTCATTTTTGTTTCATCTGATAAGAATCCAGATTCCAAACCCCTCATTATTGTACAACACCTCAAGTTTAGACTCAACTTCAACCGGTCTCTCTCATCCTTTTCCTTCCTCATGTGTGCCTAAGCAATTGCAGCCTGATAACCTTTTTAAGATTTGCTGCAAACTGTAAAGATGCCAACTCCTTGAGAGACCCATCAAAAGGTTCCCACTGATCTTTGACCATGTTAACAAAGTCCTCTTCCTCTAGCCAACCTGGATTCAATTTAAAGGGGATGGGTGGTTGCTTTTCTGCAGATGCCATTTCCAACAGAACTGGGAAGTGGTCAGATTCCCCGCCAGAGCTCACCCTCTGCCTAATTCTAATAGTGTCGTCAAGTAGGGGTTCTGAAACCAAGAATCTATCCAACGTTTTTGCAATCCTTTCATCCCTGATCCTTTTGTTCCTCCATGTTGGTTTCATCTCAATGGGCTCTACATCAAACAGACCTACATCTTCCAATTTTCTTAGAAGGTAATCAGCTAGGGAATCAACTTGTGCAGCAGGTTCCCAACCTCTCAGCTTCCCAATGAAAAATTGAGATCCCCGCCATTAACAGTATTTCCTCGACCTAACCAAGCCCAACTGAAAATCTTTTCCCAACAAGCAATTCTGTCTGAATAAGGGCCATATATGTTTAGGACAGTTATCTCCCTCCCCAAGTCGTGGGAGCATAGAGCTGTTCCCAGACCCGAATCAAATGACCAACAGTTAGCTCAAGACAAATATCTACTCTTCCACCTTGTAAAAATACCCCCAGACTTGCCCGAGAATCAACATATATAAATTCCCATCCCCCAAGCAACTTTTCAAGACAAACAACAATTTTCTCACCCCTCACTCATAATCTCCTGCAGTAGAATCACATCGGGAATGTGGACATCCATAATCCTCTTTAGGGTCTGTTTTTTAGAGGTATTGCCTAGCCCTCYATACTATATAGTTAATAGATAAGCATATCATTGAACACCCTCCACTGGGGTATTTACTGCTTAAGAATCCTGTCCAAGGATAGTTGTTTTCCTGCCAGGACCTCATTAATAGCCCTTTCTTGAGACACAAATAAATGATTTCCTCCCTCTGCCATTACCCTTGGGCCCTTTATCCTCATTTAAACCTAGGCCACCTTGAATCCTCCGCTCCAATCCAAAATAAGTCTCTTTCCTAGATCTTAAATAGTATTTGTTAATGTCTTACAAATGATCACAAAAGTAGGTCAATGGGACTGTTGAGTGCAGTAGTGTTGATACATAGTGGGAGTGCAAAAAATGACTCCTAAATAAAGCAAGAAGTAGAAAGTAAAATAAATTAAATTAAAGTGTTGCTCTCATCTAAGACAAATTGAGCACTAATAGTGAAAATCAGATTTGGGAAAAAAATGGACCTAGAACCGGGAATACAAATAATGCACGCATATTAGGATGCGCTAGTACTCACTCCCCTCTCATTCTGCAGATTGCTTTAGCATCCAACTCTTGTAGTACTTCCACATTTATGACCCTCAAATAATCTGTATCCACATTATACAATTGCACAAATTTATTGTCAAACACATACGTCTCTTCACGGACTTTGTTCACTTATTTTTCACTTGCAATTCCCACAAGCCTGAAATCGGCATTACATCCTTGTCAAAAAGAATATCTTGACTCCATATAACCTCATGCTTTAATAGGTCGCAGAATCGTTAAATACCTGCATTCATGTCGTATCCGATCATAACACACTATATCATTGGAAGTTGTCTCTTTTCATCTGGCAAAGGCCAAACAACCGTAAGTCTGGAGATGTCTCACAAGTGGCTTTTCTTCCATGCCACACCATGCCATGCTGCAAAAGGGCTCTTCCCATGCATTATTGCACAGAGAGTAGCCAAGTGCAAAATGAGGTCAATCAAAATGAAAAAAAAACAAATATAAAAAAATAAAACATATATAATAATAAAACAAATCAGCATAGATTCATCATAACCTGGATATTTTAAGTACCAATAGATTTGTGCTTCAATTTATTTTGATTCCTCATTGCTTAATAGATCGGAGTTAAAATGAATAATGCTAATTGCAATAACCTAATAGTTTTAAACATATGCTGTGGTTTCAATTACCAGTGTAAATAGTTTTGATGAATAGCCTTCAACATAGACATGATATATGTGAGAGATGTATAGCTGCAACATTTTTTTTAACAAAAACGGTTAAATTTGCATTCAAAAAGAGAGGCTGCAGCAGAGCTGAATCAGCAAGAAAGTACATGCGTTCAAGAGGATAGAGAGCATCTTGCTGTGAAGTACAAATATTTTGACGATCTTCAACCTTCCTTCACAGATGGAAGTGTGAACATCAGCTTTCCTATTTTTAATGCCAAATCCCTGAAGTACATGAATATATTCTGACAAACTGATTACACAGGTTTACACTTAAACAAACATTATTATCTGAGATTTCCTCTATCCCCTCTTTGCCAATAGGAACCAAAAGATGCAGGTGCCTCTCTTCTCGAGCTGTTATTCTTTCCTTCTCCCTAAGCTATCTGATCCTTTTTAGATCTCCTTCCCCTTGTAAGAATAGGGGAGGGATTTGGTGCCATGTTTTTCAAAGCATCAACAAAAGAAAAAGATCTAGAAGGATTGGAATGGGACTACAATTTTGGAACCGAATTCCCATGACCTGAGATTTTTTCTTCTGCATTTAATTCTGCAACTTCCACTTCCTCCTCCTCTGTCTCCTCATCATCTTCTCCATCTTCCTTAGATTCCTGAACATCTTCTCCTTCCTCTTTTGCTGAATCAACTTCCTTCTCGTCTTCTTTTGAGTTGACCATTGGCTCCTCAGGAGAGTGATCTGAACCTTTGATAGGGTGTATTCCTGGATCCTTCCACAGTTCTTCTGGGTTTTCTGTGTCACCTAAATTTCCAAGGGCTCCGAATTGATTATGTTGCAAACTTCCCGAGGGTTTGTTTGGCTGGGGCAGCCCCTTACGTTGTGATTTTCTTCGTTTGCTTGTGACCATTTTAAACTCAGATTTTGCTTTTGGGGGCGGCTGAGTTTGCTGCAATTTTGGGCTATTTTTGGCGAAGTGCCCATGATCATGACAAATGTGGCACTTAAATGGAATTTGCTTGTAGTCGAGAGTCTGTCGGAAGCTCCACTCATCGATTTTGATTTGCGCTGCTTCTGGAAGTCTCTTCTCCAAGTCCACCTCCACACAGATTCTTGCACAAGAATACATGTTTTCTTTTGGTTCCGCCCGATCAATGCATCTGCCCAATTTGTTCCCAATGGCTCTAAGATAGTTCTCTTCCCAAAAAATTAGGGGAAGAAAAGGGAGTCTTACCCACATCGAGGTTGCAGAGATTTCGTCTTCTGGATTAAAGTCTAGAGACCATGGGGAAAGAAACATTCCTCTAGATGCCATAGAATATGGGCCAAAATGGAATATTAAATCCCTCTCCGATTTGCTGATAAAATTAAAAATAAAATAACCCCAACCTACAACAAAATTTCTTACTGTACCTTTGGTCATAAGGTATCAATGCTCGGCCACCTAGAATTCCACGACCTTTGGACTTGGCCATAGCCCAGTAAACTTGCTCATCAGAGTGCATTCATTGAAAATGACCGCTGATCTTCGAGGTTCGGGAGATGAGAACTCCAGATGCAGAATATCTTCTGATTGTTTTACAAATCTACTAGATTGAGGCGGGTTTCTATTCCGGGGGTTTAAAGACTGAACCAAAGAATGAAATGCCTCTGATTCATCACTAGATTCAACACCCATCTTTGCAAATCCTTTCGATTGGGCCTGCAAGTTCGGCGAAGAGCGGCTTGGTTCCAACAATTTCCTTCACTTGAACCACATGAAGCGACATCAAACGATTCTGGTGCAGGCGACGGCTAATGGATTTTGTTGCAGGCGGTGGCTAGGGTAAACCTTAGCTGCAATGGAAGACACCTACGATCTTCATACTCCTCTCTTGAAGCTCATATTGTTAACACTATTGATGCATAGCTGCAACATTAATACTAAAATCCATTCTTTATATTCTCTCTCCACCATTGTCACTATTGATGTGTGACTTTTAAATCTGGTATCTGTGTGTGATACTGATTTCCGAGCTTGAGAATATTAGAGTCAAAACTTTTGGAGGACGTACCTGTGATTGCTAAGATTGAGAAAGGAGACTCTGTAATTGAGGAAAGAGGATCAGAGTTGGTGGGGTCATGACGAAATTGGGGAGGCAAATACATTAAGTTTGTGGGGTCATGACGAAATTGGGGAGGCAAATACATTAAGTTTGTTCAATTTAATTATAAATTAAAAGGTTGTTAGCACACTTTTTCACCCTCCAATTGTGCTAATATAACAGAAAAAACAGTGATGAAGGTGTTAGTTCAAGGAGAAAAGCCCCAAATTGTCACGGGCTAGACCCCTCTCCGTTTGGGTTGGTGCATGCCAACCTTAGGGGG
Source organism: Picea glauca (assembly GCA_000966675.3). Taxonomy (NCBI): domain Eukaryota; kingdom Viridiplantae; phylum Streptophyta; class Pinopsida; order Pinales; family Pinaceae; genus Picea; species Picea glauca. The sequence goes on along the minus strand of JZKD02S2077367.1, from coordinate 17,725 downwards.
AGTCCCTAGAGTAATTTGCTGCTGTCCGGAAGTCTGATTTTCTGCAATTAATGACAAAAAACAGCAGCTGATATGTCTTGGACAGCGTGTAAAAACTGCCAAGATGTTAGGAAAAAGATATTTTATGTTTGCTTGGAGGGATCGCAGGGTTAGCACGAGAGAGAAAGAAGAAAACAAGAAGAGAAACCACTTAAAAGATAGTAAGATACCACAGTAAATGGCATGAACTCCTAATCTAATTGCAAACATAAAACAAAATAACAAGAAGAAGGAAGGTTCGGAAACAAACACAAAACTTCTTTATTATAGGCTTTCCAAAGGGTTGATTGCGCTACAATAGACAAGTCCACAACTGGTACAATGATTATCCTTGTTCAAAGAGAAAGTAGCTAGACTAGAGAGAATAAGAGAAGAGAAAGAGAATAGGTGTATGCCGCTGCTGCAAAAATCCAACCAATAATCCATGTAGAGATCTCCAATATATAGCTCTAGAGGGCCCACTTTACCAAGAGAGAGTATGAGGGTGCATGAGAGAAGGAGAGGGAGTAGGAGAAGCGCATGGGGAAGGGAGAGAGAGTTAACTCATGTGAAGAATAGGAGAGTTAACACATGGGGGAGTAAATTAGGAATTAAATGCATGTTTAAACGTTAAATTTGGCCAAAATATACACGAGTTAGCCAAAGAGGTAGAATGCGCCATATTTTTTAGGGATTTAGCATTTAAGAGAAATTAAAGGGGAATTAATGAAATTAATTTGCATGGAAAGTGAATTAATGACGAGTGAGAGAAAATTAAGTGAATGATTTAAGACTTGATTGGCTCAAGCCCCAAATTTTAGGGATTTAGCGTTTAAGAGGAATTTAAAGGGAATTTAGTGGAATTACCACATGGAAAGTGGAGTTATGACGAGTGAGAGAAAATTTAGTGATAAAATTAAGCCTTGATTGGCTCAATCATCTCAATGGGATTGCCACCTCACCCATGCGTCTCCTTTAATTAATTAATTTTTTGACTTTAATGCTTTTTCTTTGGAAAGTGTGCCCCCCTTTAATTAATTCCATGTAGATGCCATGTGTCACACTGAAACTTTGCCAAATGTCGGGATTTGACCTTGCCACTTGTCACTTTTGGAGTCAATCACCCCTGCTATTTATAAAAACTGCTAAAAATAGGTCCATCCAAGATGACTAGGATAACACTGCCATGTATCAAATGTCTAAAAATAGACACTACTAAAAATAGAATGTGCTCGCATGTCAATGATATCATACTCATCGGATTCGATTTTTCGAGAGGATTCCAAATATGCGATCAAAATCGACATGTGAGCCTTGGTGCTCCATCTACTAAAAATAGAAATATCATGCATGTCATCTGGAAAAGGTCCAAAAGACTTAGAATGTCTCAAGGATCACTACTGCACACTCAGAATCTCAATCCGAGGCATGGAGTTCAACCTGCTAAAAATAGAAAGTTCTTGCATGTTGCCTGGAAAAGTGCCATCGAGCTCAGAATTACGCAAGGACCAACCCTGTATGTTCAAAACTGCTCAAAACTGTTAACTGAGTCTCTCAATCACTGTCTCCTAAAAAGTAGGGATACCTGCTGTATATAAACATCTCTCTCAAATGCATGGGAAACCAAGCTAGCTCTAACTCTGAAACAAAAACAACCATAAACCGATCATGTACCTGTCTCTGATGGGAACCAACCTCTAACAACCATAGGTGCTAAACTCTGGGAAAATCTCTGAATGCCAGCCAAAATAGAGCATGTTGGCTCTTAACCATCAAGATTTTCAAGGGTGAAAATCTAGGGGTTAACAAAGGGTCAGTCTAATTTATAAAGTAAGAAGGTCGAAGGCATACATATTTAATTGTTTATAAAATTTGGAAAGGGAAAAAGTTTTGAAATGTTTAAAAATTTAAACGAGGGCATAAGGATGAAGTCAGTGGTAAAAAAGCGGCGACACTGGCTTTGAGGAAATGAAACAGCACTAGGAAGGGCATCAAGATCTTAAGATCTATCATGAGGGCACACTGTACATTGTTTATGTCAGACAGAGGCCGAAGCAGGCTCACGAAAACAGAGACATGGAGAGGAGGAAACACTAGAATGACATGCACATAGATGATAGATGTGAAGAAGAAAGAACACTAAAAGGGAAATGTTTTTAGATGCCCATCAGACGTGGAAAGATGCCCTCAGATGTCAAAGAAAAAACAACGTTGCCTATGCTAAAATAACATTTTCATAGTGGTTTGAAAATGCTTGCGATGTCATTCATGTGTGACAAGCAGCACCATTCTTAGATTCTAGGTAGACGCCTGCATGGATGCCAAGAGGGCAGAGGCAGGCGAGGCTAATCTTGGCTGATATGGACATGCCCAGACTGATTTGGGGTGTACATGAAAGATAGTGCAGTAGTTAAAAACAACTAACTATGCCAAAAGATGTTCTTGTATACTATTTGGTGACATGGAGATGTGAAAACAACCCTTCATGAGCTGTTGTGGGC
>JZKD02S2077345.1:35393-50754 GCA_000966675.3 Picea glauca | reverse complement strand
TATGGTAGTTCACCTACCTTTCTTTGCTAAGCTTAGTTAGCTTAACCAATAAGTTGAGACAAATAAATAATAATAAACAAATAAGGGTTTATTTAAATAATAACTAAATAGGTGGGACCCCTTGTTACCCCAATTTTCATTTCTTTAATGATCAACAAAATATGAAATACGACACAAAAAAATTAACTCAAACATTCGGCTTGTAACTTCCGTCCTCATATAAATAGTCAAATATTTTAGTATCAAAATACAACATGACTATTTTCCAAAAATAAAATTATATCCATGCTGTCCAAAACATTATGTCATCCTACCAATAAATTATGTCCTCAAAATAACATTAAAACCCATATTTATTGTGAGAGGTGGTCTGCCCTTTTTCACTATTGCCTTCCTTTGATCCTTTTACTGATGTATCTTGTGCAACAACCCGCAGTTGATTGGAAGCTTGGGGATGAATTTCACTGGTGACATGGGAACACCTATCTTTAAGGTGGACATGAGAGGATAATGATTCAGAGGAGTATTGGGAATACTTGGAAGGATTGGCCACTCCTTTTCCTTTATCTATTTCTGGCTCGAGAATGGTAGTTTTGAGTCTCTTTATTGCAGGATAGGACTGGACTGGTGAGGTAACACGATCAATTTGGGAATTTGGGTTGAGTGGTAGTGGAGGAGGGGGAAACGATGATGATACTGTAGCCCAACCATGATGATGTACAACAAGCTGATGGAAAATTTATTTCCAGCCATCATTGACAGGTTTCTCTGGATGCATAAAGACATTAGGGGGAACACTGACACCAGAGATAAGTTTTGATGAGGCTGGAAAGGAGGTCTCTCAGGTCTAGTTTGTAGAATCCCTTGGCCAACTAAATAAAAGAATCCAACTTGGAAAAGTTGATTCAATTCCTTTGGATCAGTGTCAAAGTGAATTGAGAATCGTGGCCTTCTATGGTCCCTTTTCCAATTATTACCTCTGGCTCTATTGACACCTATGCTATTTTTTCCCCTGCTAAAAAAACTTGTCCTAAAGAAAGATTAATCATAATATGGAAAAACTTTAACTATTCATTCATTAACAATCCAACTTGGAAAAGTTGATTCAATTATTGCGGATCAAAGTCAAATTGAATTGAGAATTGTGGCCTTCTATGGCCCCTTTTCTAATTATTACCTTTGCCTCTATTCACACCTCTGCTATTTTTTCCCCTGTTAAAAAAACTTATCCTGAAGCAAGATTAACCATAATATGAAAAACCTTTTACCATTCATTCATTAACACTCTACCTAAATAAAATCAAAATGTTGGCTCTATCATTCACAATAGAAGCACATGCAATCCATCCATCGATATAATCCTTCACATGTTGAATTTAATAATCAATTGCATTTGAACAGGGAATTTTAGGGTCATTGGAAAAAATAGGGGATTTGTAATGAATGAAAAATGATAGTATGGACGGGAATGAATAAATGGATACTCTTCAAGAAAAACAAAGAACATTATTCTCATAAAAATCCATGTCTCCATATCATAATTTCCAATTCCAGTCGTTGTCCAATCCTTTTTAATCCTTTCTTTTTAAAAAATGAAATTCATAATAATAGAACATGGGATAAATTAAATGTTATTGGGAATATGGTGGGAATATAATGAGTGGAAAATGAGATAATGAATGGGAATGAGACGATTACCATTCCATTACATGAAATTACATTCATTAATTTTACTACCATCATTTGCTGAAAAACATTTGGATACCCACTATTTACCAAGCCAATTATTTCCAAACTAACCTGACAAAAATCCCACCAATCAAATCTCATTTGTGCCATAAAAATTTCTTTTTTAAACTTCAACATACAATATCTATGACATGACAAATTTTAAACTGCTCAATATTAAAGTAAAATAAAAATTCAGGACTGTTAAATTTTGTAAGTTTCATCTTTCGTTTTTTTAAAACCATAGATGTCCATTTAAACTAGCAAAGCGTTCTGTAGGAGACTATCGACAAAGCCATCTTGGACTCAGTTATAAAATTCAACAAGAGAGGCTGAGAAAAGAATCATAAATCCATCAACTATATATTATATAAAATTTACACCATAACCCCAAATAACTGCTGCGAACAAACTGGGTTCGAAACCTGAATGCGAACCTAGTAGTCATTGTTTCATCGAATCCATACTAACTTCAAATTCGATCGAATTTCCTCATGGATAAATAACAAAGTGAGCCAATTTTTTTTGGGCATGATCAATCTTTCCCGCTGTTGGGTCAAGACATATAAATGAAATTTCAAACATGAGTTCAAATTTATTACTTTCCCATAGATTGGATGGGGAAACAAAGCCTAGAGTAGACATAGTGGGTGTGAGGTGGGGTTGTTGACTGCAAGCAAGACAATAACAATCCCTTCCCGCAAAAAAATTTCAAAGTGACAACAAGACATAACACACATACCTTCATAAATTCGCAAGTCGTGGTAATAATAATACAAAAGGACTGCAAATATTCCAAGGTATGGGCATGGGGTTAAGGTATTGTAACATAGTCACGAAAACTGACTATTCTTTTCCTTTCAAAGAGAAACCCTTAAAAATTAATCATAAAAAGTGAGTGAAATGAAACGTATCCACCCATAGACGTTTTCCAACAGTCATACCATAGTAATACCAACATTTTCTCCAGGTAGAAAACAAACATACAATTCAAATCAGAAGGCCAATAAATAACTCTAGTTTGAATCACTTAAATGCCAAAAGGAAGAAACCCAGATCAAAATGCATTTTTACATGAACAAAATTCTCACAAACAATCTAGTGTAACATTTTGAAAAAAAAACACATTTTGCATGCAAACTCTCGGAGCCAACAAGACGATTTTATATGGAGCAGAGCCAACAATCCATGAATGAAAAGATAAAAGCCACATACCTAAAAGAAGAATGCTAGAAAATTATAGAGCTCAATTATTTTTCCGCCAGCGCCGAGCACAATGGAGGCACTACTAACCAGAGAAACCAAAATAAATGCGAGAATTATAGTGAAGGTGGTATATTTGAGGTAGGGTAAGAACGATGTGCAATAAATGCACGTCGCTTCCCATCTTTTTCATTAAATTCCATCAACCACAACCAACTATGGAGCGTACTTAGGCTCCAAAACCTTGTTCCAAACACGCATCAACCATATCATCAACCATCATATATCCAATTTGTACATAACATATCATTTCCACTCTCAAAATCGAATCGACCTCCCACATGGATCTCATAACTATTATATTTCCATCAAACACTTAGCACCAAAATATACATGTCCTACATACTTTTCTAGTGGAGGATTACCATTCAATATAATAATCAATTTCCCATATATATAACAAATATACCATAAGTTTGCATGTGGCTTGTATTTAGAGTTTGAATAATATATCAAAGTTTAGGTGTAGCAAGAGTAAACTAAAATGTCTAATGACATAAACATTTTCTCCCTTTAGAATCAAATTGCTAACACACCCAACATCCATTAATTGCACATAAAATCAATTTAGGCTCTTTTTTTTTTTACTTTTAAACCATAAAATTGTTCTTGTAAGGTAATCATGAGCTCAGCTTGAAGATATTAACAAGAGGAATCCTTTTTCTCCCTTATTACCGTTCTAAAGGGGTCCCACCTATTTAGTATTATTATTAAACATATAAAAGCAATAATGCATTGCAAGTCATTTGCAGGAAGGGATTTCATGTTGTGCTTTTGGGCGTCAACAAAATGGTGACTCCACAAGGAAATATGATTTTAGTAGATTTAGAACTTAGAATGCTTGGTTTCGTAAAACAGTAGAAATATGTGATCAAATTTGTTCATAAAATAGTTATGCAACATGGGGAAAATAACGACTCAAGGGAATTGATGGAAAGGGACTTCGTGGAATAACTTATGGAAAGTGAGATGTATGAGGGGAATTGGTGCTATATGCATAAAAATCAATAGGAATCATAACCAAAAGTATTTATAACTTTCAAGGAGGATACTTCTGATATGCTCTTGAATCTCAGAATGGAGGGAAGAAAGGGATAGTAGAAGATGGGAAGAAATCAAAACCAACTATGCTACAACAATGTTAAGAGAAAAAAACTACTTTATCAGTGTTTCAAAAGGAGGATACCGTAACAAATTTGTATTACTTTATTCTTATCGATCAACAATACTTACATAAATGACATAACTATGGAAAAATTGATCCAAACCTTACTTCCTATGACCATAAGAAGAAAAAAACAACAAAATTCAAAACCCAATAAACCAAAAATGATAAACCAAAGGAAATAAAAAAATATGTACAAAAATCATATTTACATAATAAAGAGTCAATGATCAAGCTGGTTCCACATAATGTTTCAAGTGGGAACCATTGGTACTGTAAGAAAACAATCACCCATCCATGTCTTTAAGAAGATACAAATTTGTGCCAAGGATAAAAGCGATTTTGAAAGAACATAGCCATAACTTTTGGAACTTAGAATGCCTTCCTCTCTCATCATGGACCGAGTTCCATAATAATACTTTTTCATCTATTTTAAACTCAGTAGCCTTTGCTCATTTGTTAAAATACTTCTTCGCAATTTTCTTCCTCCTTTTTAGATTCTCCAAGGAAAAATTCCTTTGTTCTTCCAGGGCTAACAAAGTATTTATCCTTCGAGAGACATTAGAGGAATTTAATTCTTCGGTCTCTAGCATCAAGCGTAAGGAAGAGAGATCTAATTCAATAGGTAGAATAGCCTCTTGGATGTATATGAGTTGAAAGGGAGTACAACCTATACTTTCTTTAGTGGCTGTACGGTCTGCCCAAAGAGTGTAAGTTAGAAGTGTATACCACTCACAAGGTTATCTTCTATAATTCTCTTTATAATCTTGACCAAATTCCTATTAGTGGATTCCACTTGTCCATTTCCCTAAGGGTAATAAGAGGATGAAGTAAAATTCTTGATACCTAATTTAGCAAGCAATTGGGTCAATTTTGTAGAAATAAAGGTTGGACCATTGTCCGTTATGATTTCTAATGGAAGGCCAAATATGGAAAAGATATTGGACTCTAGAAAATAAATCACTTGTTCATCTTTCACGTGTCTAAGAGGGACAACCTCAATCCATCTTGTAAAGTAATTAGTGGCTGCCAAAATGAAGATATGACTTGCTGAGGATGGAGGATTGATTGGGCCAATAAATTCTAAACCCCACTTAGAAAAAGGGAAATATGGAAGTACAAGTTGTAAAGGCATGGCAGAAAAATGTCCCTTACCAACAAATTTTTGGAATTTATCATAGGACCTCGTGAATTTAATCACAAAAGATAAAAGGACAGTAATAGCCATTTTTTATGATCTTAAAAGCAATAGCTTTAGCAAATAAATTACCACCAATATGAATGACAGATGCTAATGATCCGTGGATTTCGTGTAGTATTTTCTGTGCTTCATCATCATTTACACAACATAACAACAAACCATCAATAAATCTTCTAAACAAGGAGTCTCCCAAAATAATATACTTAAAAGCTGCAAGGCCGAGTCTCCTTCTCTAATGAGTATCCAACTTGTCTGGGCACCTTTGATACTGCCAATAATACACCAGATTTTTATATGAAGGATTCTCAAATATAGAGAGATTTTGATTTTCAATATAAAATAACATTGAAAGAGGGTTATCTTGGTTGTCAAATTGTTCACTTGGTTTAGGATGCTGAGATAAGTGAAGAGATAAGTCTCATCCCTTGATTTTATTATAAGTTATGATTGTAAAATCATGATCTTGAATTTTGGGAAACCAATGTGCAAGTTTTCCTGAGAGGTAAGTTTGTGAGAGTAGAAACTTGAGAGCAGGCAAAGGGACTTTTACCTGCGTATGTTTTCCCAAAACAAAATGGCGAATTTTTTCTATAGCTTTGACAAGATAAAAAACATGTTTCTCAATATAAGAGTATTTGATCTTGTCATGTGATAGACTTTGACTCATGTAAGCTACATGTTTTTTGTTGTTTTGGTCATCGCATTGTAAGAGGATAGAATAAATTGACTCCTCTGTGGCATTGGTGTATATGATAAAGTGTTTCTCAAAATTCGGTTTCACTAAAACTGCTGCGAAACTGATCACCTTCTTAATCCTAATGAAATCATTTTTGACATCATCTTTCCAAGAAAAATAACGATCTTTCTTCAAAATATTATGGATTTTTTTAACCATGACAACAAAATCGGGAAGAAATCTACGAACAAAATTAATAATTCCCATGAAATCTTGAAATTATTTCTTCAATGTGGGGGCATGGAGGCTTAGAATCGTAGTAATCCTCTCGGGATCTATACTTATCCATGAATTAGAAACGATGTGGCTGAGAATCTTACCCTTTGTGACACTGAAAATGGATTTGGAAGGATTTAAAGAAACACCAAATTTTCTACAGTGCATGAGAAATTTTCTAAGATGACCGAAATGATCCAACCGATTTTTAGAATAAATAGCCAAATCATCAAGATAAACTTGGATAATATTACCTATTATATCGTCAAAAGATATCTTCATATCTCTTTGAAAAGTGGCACCTACGTTAGATAATACAAAAGGCACACGTTTGTAAGAAAAGGGGCCCCAATGTGTGGTAAATGTGTTTTTATATCTATCAGTCCTTTTTACCTTGATTTGATTATATCCAGAAAAACCGTCAAGTAAGGACATCATTTGAGACCCCACGACTTGTAAAATCATCTCCATATTAGGAATAAAAAAATGGTCTTTTACACTTGCCCTATATAATGTGCGGAAATCCACACATAATCTAATCTGACCAATAGTTTTCTGAACATGGCCTAGATTTGAAACCCATTCAGAATACTTAACTGGAAAGATTATATGAGCTTTCAACAATTTTTCCAGTTCTTTCCTAATGGTGGCTTCAAGTGCAGGATTAATAGGTCTTTGCCTTTGCCTAACTATTTTTTTCCCTTCCTTGATAGGAATGGCATGCTGTATGCGAGTAGGATCAAAACCACGAAGATCCTCATAGGACCAAAAAAAAAACATCTTGAAATTCACGGAGTAAGTCTGTGAATTTCTCTTTCTCTTCATTAGAACGTTGGGAACCTATTTTAATTATATTTGGAGATTAAAATGTCCCAATATTCAAGCAAATAATATCCCCAAATTTCCTTTTTGACTCCTCTTCCTTATGTGTTTCTTTGTTTCCTACATCACTTGACGAAAATGAATTCTCAAGAGGAGTCAAGCCTTTATGAAACTTGTTTTCCTCAATAGATATGATTTCCTTGGGCTTAAAAGGTTCATTCTTTATGAAAGCAAAAATTCCTTCGTCACTCGGGAAAAACTGCCATGATTCTACGTTATCAGGGAGGTGAGGACGATATAGAGATTCATACATACAATTAGGTCTTTGAGGTAAGAGATTTTGAGTAGGAGAAGCTACAAAAACAACTTATCTATCAATAATTGAATTAAGTTCCCTTTTAATACGAGTGATGGTAAATAATAATAGATTTGAAATTAGCATCCAAACAACTTGGGTATAACATTTACGTAACTTATCGTTTGGTACATAAATTTTATGTACAATATTCACAACAAGTTCAAAATCGCCAAAAACTGTAAATTGGCCACAACCAATATTATATGCTTTTTCAATGCCCAACAATAAGGATTCAAACCCAACAACATTATTTGTACAAGAAAATTCCAACGTATAAGATAAATTGTGAATTTTGCCTATAGGAGAATATATAATGATGCTGAATCCATCACCTTTGTTTGAACATGAGCTATCGAAATGCACGTGCCACATGCCATCATCAAAATCACTTGGTTCAAGTATAGTGTCACCTTCATCATCAAAGATAGAGTACACCCCCAAATATTCTTCGAGATAATTTACATAGGGTTGGGGAACGCTCTTTATATGGGGTGAAATTATTCCTTCCCTAAGAACTATAATGTTCTTTCAGTTTCGAGGGATGGATAAATGTGTACCATCGAGTGAAAGGTATCCACTAGTTAAGGATTTCCAGTCCCTTCCCAAAATAATTGAGTAGTTACTCACAGGGATATCAATCACTTGGATATTGAGAGTTTTTCTTATCTCAGGATGTGCACACAAAACTAAGGTTACATATTTGATCTCACCTATAGTTGATTTCTGCAGTTTATTATAAGATATCATGCTTCTATAATTTTCATTGGTGCAAGATAAGACAAGCTCTTCCATGATGATTTTAGACATCACAGTTGGACTGGACCTGCCATCAATTAGGAAACAATGAGCTATTTTATCCATGATTTTTATTGAGATGTAGAAAGGATGATTTTTCACAAGGTTCCTAAAGTTATTTACACCTATTCTATTTACAATTCAATCTTCTTCCTTTGACTCTTCAAATAGATTGGCTATGGTAGAAATCTTACCTTCCATAAAGTCCTTAAGATTCTTCTGTTGTTTTGGGATGGAAGCCATGTCCAAAAGGTTAGAATCTACTTTGATATTATCCAATTGGTTAAGGATACTATACTTGGAAGATGGAAAAAGAGAAGATACTCCTTGATTACTTGAGGTTCTGATAGTTTGTATATCAACACTTTGAGAAGATGAAATTGGGGAAGAAAAAGTGTGGGGAGGGTCAAATTTACTCTTGGAAGTGTAATATTTATTCCTAGTATTCACTACCATAACATCTTCTGGTTCAGCCCAATCTAAAAAAACGATAGAGGTATTGAGCCTTTTTCCAAAAATCTTATCTCTAGCATTTATTTTAACTTCACATGTATTCTCGTCATGATTTTATTCACAAAAGTTACACCAAGTGTGAGTCATTATGAAATTTGGATGAAAAGTGCTTTCATTATTATTTATAAAAGGTTCTAGAGAAGAATAATTCACAGGGGAAGAGGAAGAAGACATTCCTTTTCGTTCGTAGACTATCATCCTATTATTCATATTTTGCATGAGCTATAGAATCACATACATATCTGTTTTCTTGACGAAGTCTCCCTTATGAAAACCCGTTCTTTCAAGTTTCTCTTCATATTGTAGGCAAGCCTGAAGGGTGGAACCAAGATTGTCAATAACCTTTTCTTCAAGTCTATGGCGATAAGGAGAAGGTAAAGCATTATAAGAATGCATGAAAGAAACTCGATTTTCATGACAAATTAGTTCATGGATTTGATTATATAACTTGGTGAAATGGAGGTAAAATATTTAATGGTTTCACCATCCTTATAAGCAATATTATTGTATTTCCTTAATTGATCAACTTGACTCTTGGGCTGTCCATAAGTGGATTTGAACCAATAAACCAATTCTTCCCAAGTTGAAAGGATCTTGGGTGGGAGATCAAAAAAATCTGTTGCATATTTCACTTTGAGAGAATTGAAAAACAAACACATTCAAGTTTCGTTATCATTAGCCCCTATGTTATGACAAGCATTAGAATATGCTACTAGGCGTTAATTTGTAGTAACAATACCTGTTGAAATTACTAAGACAACTGAGAGGGGGGGGTGAATCAATTGTTACTGTGCTTAAACAATTTTATGCCTATTAAAATATTATTAACCTTCTCCAAGTGATCATCAAGATTATGAAATACATGAGCAACATAAATAACAAACATCAATCACACATATGATATACATAGAGACAGATATTCACGAGGAAACCCATAAAGGGAGAAAACCTCTTCTTCTTCGAATGATAGGTAGTCTTTTAAGTTCTGTACATCATCTTTATTTGAGCACCAACTCAAAATGATGCTACAACCTCTTCTTTAACAAGTTGTAATTTTCTTAGAGCACCAACTCTCTGGTTTCTCTAGCACCCACTAGAAGGAAGAACCAACTCCCTTAGTGTTCCAACACCAACTAGATGGAAGCACCAACTTCCAGTCACATAGGAACCAACCTATATAACCGAGAACAATGGTTCTCCCTTGCACCACCCTACCACCCTGATTTTTCTGGCTACAATCAGATGGAAGCCACAACTTCTTGTGTTCAAGCACCCACTTGAAACTCAGAGGACAAAAATCCTCCCTAGCACCACCCTACCTCCCTGAGATATAAATCTTTTCTTGCTGAAATTTATTACAGTGATACAATATTTATCAATGGCTTACCAGTCTCATCACTGTTCTGCTACACTGGTCTACTCTGCCTGCATCAATGTCTTCCTTCTCACATCTTCTTATGCTTAAGTTCTCGTACAGTCTGCTATTTTCACCATTTCTTCTCTGTCCAACTTATGTTCTTCATCTCTGCATTTTCTCCCTTAGTTCATGCTGCTATCTTCATTGCTTACAATTCAACTGCTTTTTACAGAGAAACAACAACCTCTCTCTGTCACAACATTTTTCTTTTATTCTTTCTCTCATCATCTGTTACACTCCGCATCTCCAACGCTCAAGTCGGGAATCTCAAAAACGCTCAGGAATCATGATTCCAACGCTCAGGAACAATGATTCAACTGCTCAGGAACAATGATTCAGTTAGTGTAACTGAATCATAACTGATCAAGAAATCACAAGATGAAATAACAACCCTTCGATCAGATTTTGTTTGATCAACGTCGTTGGATTATACACGGAGAGGCCCTTATGAATTTTCAATGCGTAACCTCCAATGTGGATCCTTGCAGCGTTAGCTCCTTCCCCTATATTCCACTGATGTGACCTTGGGCGATGATATCATATGACCATGTGAATGCGGGCATGGACAAAGGTGGTTTGAGATCAAACTGCATTTCGCCCCACAATTTACCTTGAGCCTCCGCGTGTCCTTTCTCCAAAACCATGGTTGCAATTGCGGCCCACCCTTAACTTTTTAAAGTTCACGCACCTTCAATCCTCGCAATGCAACGGGACCGTCGATCTCACGATCTTGACGGTTCTTCTAAACATACGGTTTAGATTTATCCTCTCAAGTCTGTGGATAAGATCTAGCCTTCCTAAATCAACGACTGTGATTTACTTCATGATCCAGGCTCCGGGAGTTTCAAATATGAAACCCTACTTTTCTTCGTACGCCAATATTCTGGAGTTGATGATTTGCGAACACCTATCCTTCTCAATAGATGACTCTGCCTCTACTTCGGGAATTTGACCTGTCAACCAGATCAACGGTTCTGCGGCCCTTAGTGATCCGATGGCCCAGATCTCCCCTTCGCGAATCATGACTTCGAGACTTCACGTTTCGGGACTTTGGAAATAAACTCACCCTTTATTCTAGAACCTGAACCCTGAATCTTTTTCATGCCAGATCAACGGTCCACGACCTTCCTCGATCAACAACTTTGATCACCTTCACGAACTCGGACTTCGTGAGTTTTCGCTTCTCCTATCTCCAATTTCCCGATTTGTGACTCAGCGTAATGCTGATCTCTCGCCATGTGTCCTGCCTCAATGGAAGACCATGATTCCTTCACATCTTTGGAGTGTTGAATGACTCCTGGGCTCATCCTCTTTGCAAATCCACTGGATATAATGACGCACGACTATTAGATCCTCATCTCTCCAGTGATCTCTACTATCCTTCGAGAATGTCGATGGTTCCTTGCCAAATAACTCGACGTCAACCCTTCTGAGCTTAAATCCTTTTTCAAACTCATGAATTGTAAGGAATCCTGCACATGCTCCTTGCGGCCTTCATGATAACCTTTGGCTATCTGGAAACTCCAACACTGTGCCTGGTGCTCGTCCTCCTGAGCTTGTAGACAACAATTTCTCATGGTCTAGTCATTCCCGATGCTATCATCTCTTCTTTTCTATTTACAGGAAGAGTGTGCATCCATAACATACCTTTTTCTCCCCCTTTGACATCAATGTCAAAGAAAACTGAGAGCGACTTTGTTCTCCCCCTGATCAGAGATATAATAAGAACTCTTCCCCTGATTAGATATACTATGAGCACTCTTCTCCTGATCAGATATTCTATTTTAACTAGATAATAGGGTCACACCCAACTTACGGCATAGATACTCAAACTAAGTTGTTGCAAGCGGTTTAGTGAAGATATCAACAATCTGATCTTTGGATGTAATATAATTCAGCTGAACAACTCTATTTGTAACCTGCTCTTTGAGAAAATGACATGTTATTGGTATATGCTTAGTCTTGTAATGAAGCACATGTTTCTTGGAGACACTAATGGAACTGGTGTTATCGCAGTGAAGTGGAATGGGATCAATATAAGTTACCTTCAAATCTACAAGAGTTTGAATCATCAATAATATCTGAGTGCAACAAGTAGCAACAACAATGTAATCGGCCTTTGTATTTGATAAAGAAATAGATCCCTTCTTCTTACTAAGCCATGCTACTAACGAATCACCTATGAAGAATGCACCTCCATTGGTGCTCTTTCTCTCATCCAAACAGTTTGCCCAATCAACAATTGAATATGTAGTTAATTGAAAATTCTGATTTCTAGGATACCAGAGACCATAAGTCATTGTACCCTTCAAATATTTGAATATCCTTTTGACAACTGCTAAATGACTTTGTTTAGGAGAAGAATGATAACGACCTACCATTCCAAAAACTTGCATTATATCGGGACGGGATGCTGTGATCTACATAAGACTGCCTATCATTGATTGATATGTTCTTTGATCAACATCAGGTGAAATATCATCTTTACTGAGATTGCAACCAACCACCATAGGTGTACTAATAGGAGAGGAATATTCCATCTGAAACTTCTTCAACATCTCTTTAAAATAATTTTCTTGACAGATAGATAGCCCTACAGAACTCTGATTGATTTGTAAACCAAGAAAATATGATATTTTCCTATCAGGGACATCTCAAACTCATTTTGCATAGAATTAGCAAACCACTAAACTGAATGGTCATTGGTACATCCAAAAATAATTTCATCTACATAAACCAAAACAACTAATAAATCATCACCTTCAGGCTTAATGTATAGATTACTGTCAACAATACCTTTCTTGAACCCTTTGTCCTGTAGAAATTTGTCTAGTCTATAATACTAGGCTCGTGGTGCCTTTTTCAGTCCATATAATTCCTTTTTGAACTTACAGACATATTTAGGATTATCTGTTAGTGAAAATCCTTCAGGTTTCTCCACATATACATCTTCTTCTAGATATCCATTAAGAAATGATGACTTAACATCCATATGATATACTTTAAAGTTCTTATGACATGCATAGGCAAGAAATATTCCGATGGCTTCCTATCTTGCCACTGGTGCAAAGGTTTCATCAAAATCCTGTCCTTCAACTTGTGCATACCCCTTACATACCAATCTAGATTTATTCCTAACAATTTGTCCTTGTTCATTCATTTTATTCTTAAACACCCATTTGGTGCCAATTACATTCTTATCTACAGGTCTAGGAACAAGATCCCAAGTATTGTTCTTCTCAATTTGATCCAGTTCCTCATTCATTGATTTTAACCAATTTACATCTTTACTGGCTTCATTAAAGTTCTTGGGTTCCACCATGGATATGAAGGCTATATGTGATTGCTTAGTGTCTTTGATAATCCTTCTCCTGGGTTGTACACCTTTGTATTTCTCACCAATTATCTTACTTGCAAGATGATTCTTTTGAGTAATTCTGGAGGGAGGATTTGATGCTGTTTGCTGATTTGAGTCTGCCCAAGTATTTGTATCTTCATCTGACTCAGAGTATTCTCTTTCTGATTCTTGGACCTGTTCATCTTCAAATTCAACTATATCCTCTGATGTTGATTCAACATTGCTTACATCTCATATTGGGATTTCTTCATCAAATTTTATGTCAATACAATCAACCAATTTATGTAGCCTCTTATTATAGCATCTATATCCTTTACTGTTTGTAGCATACCCTAAGAATACACCTTCATCAACCCTATCATCATATTTTCCAAGATTTTCATCATTGTTCTTGATATAACACTTACTCCCAAAGACTTTAAAATGCTTGATTGAAGCAGGTCTTCCAAACCATAGTTCATAAGGAGTCTTGTGACTTTGTGGCCTGAGATGAGATTTGTTAAGAATATGTACAACTATATGAATTTATTCTACCCAATATGTCTGGGCAATATTCCTTTCATTCATCATTGATCTTTCCATCTGCTGAAATGATCTATTATGTCTCTCAACTACTCCATTTTGTTGTGGAGTCCTTGGAATAGTATACTCTCTTTTGATCCCATGTTTATAGAAAAACTATTTGAAGTCCCTTGAACTAAACTCTCCTCCTCTATCAGACCTTACTGCCTTCAATTTTTTTATTTTTGATTCTCAGTCAGAGCCTTAAACACTTTTAATTTTTCAAATGATTCAGATTTTTCTTTCAGAAAGGAAACCCATGTAAGTCTAGAATAATCATCAATAATCAACATGAAGTAATTTTCTTTTACTGTACCTTCCTTCCTTTATGGTCCACATAAATCCATATGTACTCACTAAATATGTTTCTTTGTTGATGCAAAGTTCTTAGATTTAAACTGTGTCCGAGTGAGATTTTCTATTTGGAAAGGTTTGCATACATAATCATATGAATTTGATATTTTTGGAAGATCTTTTACTGCCCCACTGTTTCTAAGTTTGATTATATGATCAAACTTTATGTGTCCACGTCTCCTATGACATAACTGGCTTTCATCATACTTTCTTAAGTGACATTCTTCTTTTTCTTCTTTCAAAACATATACATTGTTTTCTGTTCTTATGCCTTTTGCAATCAACTATCCTAAATTGACAAATTGTATTTTACAATATTTAGAAGTGAAAACAACTTTACATCCTTTGTCACAAAATTTATTGACACTAAGAAGATTATGTTTCAGACCATCTACAAACAACACATCTTGAGCTTTCCCTTTGCCATTACTTAGACTTACCATTCCTTTACCTTTGATTTTTCCTGGTGCATCATTTCCAAAGGTTACATTTCCTGATTTTCTTTCACTTAGAGACAAAAACTTACTTTTGTTTCCAGTCGTGTGTTTGGAACATCCACTGTCAATATACCAAGGGTTCTTTTGTCTTTGAGCTGAAAGTACTAGACCACATTTTTCACTATCTTTGTTTTTCCATGTGCTGACATTTCTAGCTAAGGGTTTTATCCTTGGATCTTCTTTGTAATTATTCAGATGGCAGTTTGTAGATTTGTGGCTGAAGTTATGATAGTTATAGCATTTGAGATCATTGTTCAATTGGTCAAAGTGATTGGTGCAACTTTGTCTACTCATTGGATGTTTAGTTCTATGTTGCAAAGATTGTTTATTTCTTGATCTCCTCAGTTGCATGTCTCTAAACTTAATTTGACAATTTG
>JZKD02S2077345.1:0-20003 GCA_000966675.3 Picea glauca | reverse complement strand
GTTGCATGTCTCTAAACTTAATTTGACAATTTGCAATCTTATGACCAAAATTAGAGCAGTAAAAACAATAACCATGGAATAAATTTTGGTACCTGAAGGATGGCCTTCTTCTTGGAATTTGTTGCTCCATCTTCTGATATCTTTGTTTATGATCGGGCATCATCTTGTATTTATTAACTTTTGGTGGCAGAGTACTCACATGGTTAGATTGCCTGCTGACTTGGAACTTGATCATCTTTACTGGTTCTTTTCTTTCTTTCTGTTTGCTGCTTCAACCACTTACATAGCCTAAACCAATATTCAACAAAGGAGATCTTTGTTTGCTCAGAATGTCATTTAGTTCTGCTGAGGCTTTAATGCTTGGAAGATTTTGGAGATACAATGCTTTAACCTTCTCCATCTCTTTTCTGGTTTTTTCTACCTCTTATTCCAAGGCATCACATCTTGCCTTATTATCTGATAACTGTTGTTTCAAAGTGTCCTCTATTTTATTTTCCTCTTCTAAATCCACTTTTAGCAGGGCAAAGTCTTCATCAAGTTTTTTACCATTCTTTTCAAACTGCATCAACAATTTTTTTTGTTTTCTCTTCTTAAGTCCGAGTCTGTCAATCTCTTCTAAAGCATTAATTAGTTCACCTTCCATATCAACCACAACTTATTCATCATTAACACCACTTCCTTATCTTCACAGGAAGAGTCACTATCTATGTCTTCTGAAGAGTCATCATTGTTTACACATAAACTTTTCTTTTTACCAAATCTCTTGGATTGGTACTTCTCTTCACCTTCAGAGTTCTGGTCCTTCTTCTTGTGTGGACACTTAGATGCAAAGTGACCTATATTTCCACAATTAAAACATTTGAAGGGCATCTTGCCTTGGTATTTTCCTGATCCTTTCTTTAACCTTCTCAAAATTTTTGCCTCAATATCATCTAATTCTGAATCAGTATTCTTGTCTGCTTTAAAATATGCTTCTCTAGTGGTGTATTTATGTTTTTTAATCCTCATTTCATAAGCAGTTAGAGTTCCTAGGAGTTGATCAATATACAAAGTTTTAATATCATTCAGTTCTTCTATTGCATAAACTTTTGGATTAAATCTATCAGGCAAATATCTTAAAATATTTTGAACTAAAAATGCGTCTTCAATCTTCTCACCAAGACCCTTCATGGAATTCACAAGCTCCTCAACTCTTAAAAAGTATTTACTAACTGTTTCAACCTCATTCATCTTTAGTTGTTCAAATTTCAATCTATGTTTATGATGTATGGAATCTTTTACTTTCTCATCTCCTTCATAACTGCTATTAATTTTATCCCACATTTCTTTGGTAGATTCAATTTGCATGACCTTTACAAATTCAACTTTAGAAAGCCCACTCAAGATAACATTCATTTCCTTTGCATTGAAGCTAAATTCTAACTTATCATCTTTGAAATCTAACACAACAGGTTTTGTATATCCAGTCTCTACAACATCCCAAACATCAACACCTAAGGCCATGATGTATGTTCTCATTCTAACCTTCCAGAAGGAAAAATTTGTTCCATAAAACATAAGAGGCTTATTGGTTGAAGTTCCTTCATGGATTGTCATGTTTAATCTTACTGATCTAACTTTAAATAAAAGGAACTCGCTCTGATACCAATTGTTGTAGTTACTAAGACAACTGAGAGGGNAGGGGGGGGGGGTGTGAATCAATTGTTCCTGTGCTTAAACAATTTTATGCCTATTAAAATATTATTAACCTTCTCCAAGTGATCATAAAGATTATGCAAGACATGAGCAGTAGAAATAACAAACATCAATCACCCATATGATATACACAGAGACAAATATTCACGAGGAAACCCATAAAGGGAGAAAACTTCTTCTCCTTCGAATGATAGGAAATATTTTAAGTTCTGTACATCATCTTTCTTTGAGCACCAACTCAAAATGAGTCTACAAAATCTTCTTTAAAAAGATGCAACTTGATGAGAGAACCAACTCTTTGCCTTCTCTAGCACCCACTAGAAGGAAGCACCAACTCCCTGAGTGTTCCAACACCAACTGGATGGAAGCACCAACTTCCAGTCACACAGGAACCAACCTGAAGAACATAGAACAATGGTTCTCCCTTGCACCACCCTACCACCCTGATTTTTTTGGCTGCAACTAGATGGAAGCCACAACTCCCTGTGTTCAAGCACAAACTTGAAACACAGAGGACAATCCTCCCTAACACCACCCTACCTCCCTGAGATATAAATCTTTGATTGCTGAAATTTATTACAGTGACACAATATTTATCAATGGCTTACCAGTCTCATCACTATTCTGCTACACTGGTCTTCTCTGCCTACATTAGTGTCTTCCTGTTCGCATATTCTTGCACTTAAGTTCTCGTACAGTCTGCTGTTTTCACCATTTCTACTTTATCCAACTTATGCTCTTTATCTCTGCATTTTCTCCCTCAGTTCATGCTGTTATCTTCATTGCTTACAATTAGACTAATTTTTACAGAGAAACAATAGCCTCTCTCTGCCATGAAATTATTCTTTTATTCCTGCTCTCATCATCCGTTACACTCCACATCTCCAACGCTCAAGTCGGGAATATAAAAAATGCTCAGGAATCATGATTCCAACGCTCAGGAACAATGATTCAACCGCTCAAGAACAATTATTCAGTTAGTGTAACTAAATCGTAACTGATCAAGAAATCACGAGATGAAACAACAAACCTTCTATTAGATTATGTTTGATCAACGTCATTGGATTATACACGCAGAGGCCCTTATGACCTTTCAATGCGTAACCTCCGATGTGGAGCCCAATAGCACTAGCTCCTTCCCTTATCTTCTGCTGATGTGACCTTGGGTGATGATATCATGTGACCATGCGAATGTGGGTGTGGCCAAAGGTGGTTTGATATCAAACTGCGTTTCTCCCCACAATTTACCTTGAGCCTCCACGTGTCCTTTCTTCAAAACCGTGGTTTCAATTGCAACCCACCCGTAACTTTTTAAATTTCATGCACCTTTAATCCCCGCAATGCGATGAGACTGTTGATCTCTCGATATTGACGGTGCTCCTGAAAGGATGGTTTGGATCTTTCCTCTCAAGTTTGCGGATCAGATCTAGCCTTCCTAAATCAACGACTGTGATTTACTTCGTGATCCGGGCTCTAGGAGTTTCAAATATCAAACCCTACTTTTCTCCGTACACCAATCTTCCAGAGTCGATGATCTGTGGACACCTGTCCTTCTCAATCGATGACTCTTTCTCTACTTCAGGAATTTAACCTGTCAACCAGATCAACGATTCTGCGACGCTCAATGATCCGACGACCTAGATCTCCCCTTCACGAATCAAGACTTCGAGACTTCTCGTTTCGGGACTTTGGAAATCAACTCGCCCTTTTCTTCCAGAACCCGAACCCTGAATATTTTTCGTGCTAGATCAACAATCCATAACCTTCCTCGATCGACAACTGTGATCGCCTTAGCGAACTTGGACTTTGCAAGTTTTCGCTTCTCCTATCTCTGATTTCCCGATTTGCGACTCAACACAATGCTGATCTCTTGCCACGTGTCCTACCTCAATGGATGGCCAGGATTCCTTCGCAACTTTGGAGTGTTGAATGACTCCTGGGATTATCCTCTTTACAACTCCACTGGATCTAACGAACCACGACTATTTGTTCCTCTTCTCTGCAGGGATATTTACTATCCTTCGAGAATGTCGATGGTTCCTTGTAAAATAGCTCGACATCAACCCTTCTGAGCTTAACTCCTTCTGCAAACTCACAGATTCTAAGGAATCTTGCCCATGCTCCTTGTGGCCTTCATGATAACCTCTGGCTATATGGAAACTCCAACACTGTGCCCGGTGCTCGTCCTTCTGATATTGTAGACAACAATTTCTCATGGTCTAGTCATTCCTGATGCTATCATCTCTGCTTTCCTGTTTTCCATCAATGCTACCAATATGCCATCGTCGCTGCTGTTCTTGCCATCAATGACAAGCACACTCTTCCTGTAAACATGCCAACAATACCATTTCCCAAGAATCTAGGTAAATGATCCTTGAATTTTGGTAATGGTTGGGTGGCTGGTGCGAGATTCAAGGGAGAAGACATGTGCCAAGGGTTGGTTGTATCATCTTCCTCAAATTGAAAAAGTCCATATTTTTTAATGACCTTAGCAGGATTGGTAGTGGATTCAACAGGGAATTGATGAATATAGATACTACCAATCATGGATGAAGTAGAAGGTTGTGAGGAGAAGTAACCTCTGGTACCACTACACGAAGACGTCATGTTGAAAGTGATAGGTATGCGTGACAAAGATGAACTGGAAGAATCATATAGGTTTCACCTAAGAGCACTTTGTTGTGTTGATAAGACGATCTTTCTCCTTCCTAATTCAAAAATAGGAGTAACTTCAGGGGATAATCCTCTCCTTCGAGAGCTACGAGAATTAAAGGACATGAAATGACAGACTAAACATGTAAGAGATTATTGTAAAAGGTTAATGTTGATTTCTGGGTTGCCTTTTCCTGGCTTCCCAATGTTCACGTATATTTATGTCCCTTTCAATTGCTTCCCAAGAGCATTCAAGTTCAACATGAGTAATAATAGTTTCTAAAATAATATTGAATAAAGTCAAGGCAATGTTGGTTTAGTCATCAAGACCATTTCCAATATTTGGTTGTCTCACAATGGATACTGTCATGGAAATATCAATCAAAGAGTAATCATAAAATAAAAAAAAATAAAATACAATAGCGATACAATCAACCAAAGAGATATGGAAACATCTCTTCATTATGGTCACCAAATAAATGTTGAGGAAAAATGTATGAAGAACCTTACTAAAAAAATTTCAGATCTTGCTAGGCTAAAACAAGATAGCTGGGAATGTTACCCAGGGTTTATAGCCTTAAAATAAAAACAATCACTTGATCTACAAGCAATATATACAAGAGACCAAGGTTGGTTTTATTTATTATATGTAACTTTGCAAAAAGAAGAAAATAAAATATACATAAGTGTGTTTATGGATAAAGAGACAAGGATAAAAATAATATGAAAATATCATTTAAGATACACATATGAGACAAAAATTAGCCATTTGATTTTTTTATATTGATTTCATTCTAAGATACAAAGAATAAATTCTCTTTACAAACCCTTGTGACGGTGGGGACCAACGTCAAATTCATAAGTCTCCAATGGGAACCATACAAAAAGACTCTGACAACAAAAGGAAATTGAAGCTAGAGATATGGATTAGCTTTCCATAAAATTACTGTCACTTGAATTTGCAAAATATTCTTTATCAGTCATGAAAATTAATCCACAAACAAACAAGAATACATAGACTGGCTAAGATAGATCTTACACCTTTAGAAACAAGATGTTGAAAGATATGATTCAGTTTTGAATCTTGCTGCCTTCAATAGGACCCTGCTATCATCAATATGGTTTAACTTTGTAGTAAACTCAGAGTGAATGAAGAAAATAATAATCTCACAAGTATAGAGAATACCTTTTATCATAATTTCCTTCTTCTCTCTATTCTCCTCCTTTGTCTCTTCCTTTGATTGAGATCTTATTCTTTTTCCAATAAGTTATGGTAGTTCAACTACCTTTCTTTTTTTAAGCTTAGTTGTCTAAATAATAATAAATAAATAATGATTTATTTAAATAATAACTAAATAGGTGGGACCCCTTGTTATTCCAATTTTCATTTCTTTAATGGTCAACACAATATGAAATATAACACCAAAAAATTTAACTCAAACATTTTCCTTGTAATTCCCATCCTCATATAAATAGTCAAATATTTTAGTATCAAAATAAACATGACCATTTCCCAAAAATAGAATTATATCCATGTTGTCCAAAATATTATGTCATCCTACCAATAAAATATGTCCTCAAAATAACATTAAAACCCATATTTACTATGAGAGGCAGTTTGCCTTTTTTCATTGCTTCCTTCCTTTGATCCTTTTACTGATGTATCTTGTGCAACAACCTGTGGTTGATTGGAAGCTTGGTGCTGAATTTCACTGATGACATGGGAACACCTATATTTAAGGTGGACATTAGAGGACACTGATTCAGAGGAGTATTTGGAAGACTTGGAAGGATTGACCACTCCTTTTCCTTTATCTATTTCTGGCTCGCAAATGGCAGTTTTGAGTTTATTTCTTGCATGAGAGGACTTGACTAGTGAGGCAACATGATCAATTTGGGAATTTGGGTTGAATGGCGGTGGAGGAGGGGGAAACGATAATGATACTGTAGGAAAACCATGATGATGTACAACAAGATGATGGACAATTTCTTTCCAGCCATCATTGACATGTTTCTCTGGTTGCATAGAGACACGAGGGGGAACACAGACACCATAGAAGTTTTGATGAGGTTGAAAGGAGGTCCCTCAGGTCTAGGTTGAAGAATCCATCAGACAACTAAATCAAAGAATCCATCTTCGAAAAGATGATTCAATTCTTGCGGATCAATGTCAAAGTGAATTGAGAATCATGGCCTTATATGGCCCCTTTGCCAAATATTACCTCTGCCTCTTTTGACACCTCTTCTATTGTTTCCCTTGCTAAAAAAACTCATCCTGAAGAAAGATTCAAATCAGAATATGAAAAACCTTTAACAATTCATTTAATATCACTCTACTTAAATAAAATCAAAATGTTGGCTCTATCATTCACAATGGAAGCACATGCAATCCATCCATTGATACAATCCTTCACATCTTGAATTTAATAATCAATTGCATTTGAACAATGAATTTTAGGGTCATTGGGAAAATGGGGGGCTTTGTAATGAATGGAAAATGATACTATGGATGGGAATGAATAAATGGATAATGTGAATGAAAAATAAAGAACCTTATTCTCATAAAAATCCATGTCTGCATATCATAATTTTCCAATTCTAGTCGTCATCCAATCCTTTTTAATCCTTTCTTTTTTAAAAATGAAATTCATAATAACATAATAGAGGATAAATTAAATGTTATTGGGAATATGGTGGGCATACAATGAGTGTAAAATGAGACAATGAACGATAATGAGACGATTACTGTTCTATTACATGAAATGACATTCATTAATTTTATTACCATAATTTGTTGAAAAACATTTGGATACCCACTATTTACCAAACCAATTGTTTCCGAACTAACCTGACAAAAATCCCACCAACCAAATATCATTTGTGCCATAAAAAATATTTTTTAAACTTCAACATACAATATCTATGATACAACGACTTTTAAACTGCTCAATATAAAACTCAAAGAAAACTTCAGGACTGTTAAACTTTGTAAGTTTCATCTTCATTTTTTAAACCATAGATGTCCATTGAAACTAGAAAAGCATTCTGTAGGAGACTATCAACAAAGCCATCTTGGACACAGTTATAAAAGTAAGCATGAGAGGTTGAGAAAAGAATCATAAAGCCATCAAATGTACATTATATAAAATTTACAACATAAACCCAAATAACTATTGCGAAAGCAAGCTGGGTTCGAAACCCCAATGTGAACCTAGTAGTCACTATTTCATCAAATCCATACTAACTTCAAAGTCAACCAAATTTACTCATGGATAAATAAAAAATTCAGCCACGATTTTGTGGGCCTGATCAATCTTTCCTACTGTTGGGTCAAGAAATATAAATGGAATTTCAAACCTGAGTTCAAATTTATTACTTTCCCACATATTGGATGGGGAAACAAAGCCTGGAGCAAACAAAGTGGGCATGAGGTGCGGTTTTTGACTGCAAGCAAGACAATAACAATCCCTTCCCGCAACAAAATTTCAAAGTGACAACAAGACATAACACACATGCCTTCATAACTTTGCAAGCCGTGGTAATAATAATACAAAAGGACTGCAAATATTTCAAGGTCTGGGCATGGGGTGAGGGTATTATAACATAGTCATAAAACTTGACTGTTCTTTTCCTTTCGAAGAGAAACCCTTAAAAATTAATCATAAAAAGTGAGTGAAACAAAACATATCCACCCATAGACGTTTTCCAACAATCATACCATAGTAATACCAACATTTTCTCCAGGAACAACACAACCATACACTTCAAAATAGAAGGCTGAACAATAACTCTAGTTTGGATCGTTTAAATGCCAAAAGGAAGAAACCCAGATCAAAATGAATTTTTACACGACCATAATGCTTACAAACAATCCACTATAAAACAAACACATTCTGCATGCAAAATCTAAGAGACAAAAATATTTATCTGGAGCAGAGCTAACAATCCATGAATGAAAAGATAAAATCCACATACATGAAAGAAGAATGCTAGAAAATTACAGAGCTTAATTATTTTTCCGCCAAGGGCATAACACAATGAAGGCACTACTAACTAGAGCAACCAAAACAAATTCAAGAAGTATAGTGAAGGTGGTAGCTTCGAGGTAGGGTAAGAACAACTTGAAGTAAATGCACGTCGCTTCCCATCTTCTTCATTAAATTCCATTAACCACGACCAACTATGGAGCGTACTCAAACTCCAAAACCTCGTTCCAAACACACATCAACCATAACATAAACCATCGTATATCCAATTGCTATAGAACATATCATTTCCAATCTCAAAATCGAATCAGACTCCCACATGGATCTCATATTATATTCCCATCAAACACTTACCACCAAAATAAACATGTCCCACATACTTTTCTAGTGGAGGATTACCATTCAATATAATAATCAATTTCCCATATATATAAAAAATATACCATAAGTTTGCATGTGTCTTGTACTTAGAGTTTTAATAATATATCAAAGTCTAGGTGTAGAAAGAGTAAACTAAAATGTCTAATGAAATAAACATTTTCTCCCTTTAAAATCAAATTGCTAACACACCCAACATCCATTAATTGCACATAGAATCAGGTTAGGCTCTTTTCTTTTGCTTTCAAACTGTGAAATTATTCTTGTAAGGTAATCATGAACGCAACTTGAAGATGTTAACAAGAGGAATCATTTTTCTCCCTTATTACTGTTCTAAAGTGGTCCCACCTATTTAGTATTATTATTAAATATATGTAAGCAATAATGCATTGCAAGTCATTTGTAGGAAGAGATTTCATGTTGCGCTTTTGTGTGTCAACAAACTAGTGAATCCATAGGGAAATATGCTTCTAGTAGATTTGAAAATCAGAATTCTTGGTTCCGTAAACCAATAGAAATATGTGATTGAAGCTGTTCAGAAAATAGTTATGAAATAGGGAGAAAATAAGGACTTAAGGGAATTTATGGAAAGGGACTTCATGGAATAACTTATGGAAAGTGAGATGTATGAGGGGAATCGGTTCTATATGCATAACAATTAGTAGGAATCATAACCAAAAGTATTTATACTTTCAAGGAGGATACTTATGATATGCTATGGAATCTCAGAATGGAGGGAAGAAAGGGATAGTAGAAGATGGGAAGAAATCAAAACCAACTATGCTACAACATTGTTGAAAGAAAAAATCTACTACATCAGTGTTTCAAAAGGAGGATACCGTAACAACTGTGTATTACTTTATTCTTATCGATCAACAATACTTACATAAATGACATAACTATGGCAAAATTGATCCAAACCTTACTTCCTATGACCATAAGAAAAATCAAACAACAGAAACCAAAACCCAATAAACCAAAAATGAAAAACCAAAGGAAAGACAAAAATATGTACAACAATCATATTTACATAATAAAGAATCAATGATCAAGCTGGTTCCACATAATGTTTCAAGTGGGAACCATTGGTACGATAAGAAAACAATCGCTCATCCATGTCTTTAAGAAGATACGAATTTGTGCCAAGGATAGAAGAAATTTTGAAAGGACCTAGCCATAAATTTTGGAACTTAGAATGCCTTCCTCTCTCAGCATGGGTAGAGTCCCATAGTAAGAACTTTTCATCTTTTTTAAACTCAACATACTTTGCTCATTTTTTAAAATACTTCTTTAGTATTTACTGCCTCCTTTTTAGATTCTCCAAGGAAAAATTCCTTTGTTCTTCTAGGGCTAACAAAGTATTTATCCTTTGAAAGGCATTAGAAGAATTTAATTCTTCGGTCTGTAGCATCAAGCATGAGGAAGAGAGCTCTAATTCAATAGGAATAATAGAATCTTGACCTTATATGAGTTGAAAAGGCGTAAATACTATACTTTATTTAGTGGTTGTATAGTCTGCCCAAAGACCGTAAGTTAGAAGTGTATACCAATGGCGAGGTTTCTCTTCTATAATTCTTTTTATAATCCTAACTAGATTCTTATTAGTGGATTGCACTTGTCTATTTCCCTAAGGGTAATAAGAGGATGAAGTAAAATTATTGACACCTAATTTAGCAAGAAATTGGGTCAATTTTGCAAAAATAAAGGCTGGACCATTGTCCGTAATTATTTCTAATGGAAGGCCAAAAATGGAAAATATATTGGACTCTAGAAAATAAATTACTTGTTCATATTGCATGTGTCTAAGAGAGACAACCTCAGTCCACTTAGTAAAGTGATCAATGGTTGTCAAAATGAAGATATTCCTTACTGAGGATGGAGGATTGATTGGGCCAATAAAGTCTAAACCCCACTTAGAAAAAGGGAAATTTGGAAGTACAAGTTGTAAAGGCATGGCAGAAAAATGTTCCTTATCAATGGATTTTCGGCATTTATCACATGACCTCGTGAATTTATAAGAATCAAGAAATATAAAAGGCCAATAAAAACCATTTCTTATGATCTTAAAAGTAGTATCTTTAGCAGAGAAATGACCACCAATATGAATGAAAAATGCTGATGATCCATGGATTTCGTGTAGTATTTACTGTGCTTCATTATCATTTATGCATCGGAGCAACAAACCATCAACAAATATTCTAAACAAGGAGTCTCCCAAAATAATATACTTAGAATCTTCAAGGCAAAGTCTCCTTCTCTGATGAGGATCAAACTCGTTTGGGCACCTTTGGTATTGCAAATAATACACCAGATTTTTATACCGAGGATGCTCAGATATAGAGAGATTTTTATTTTCAATATAAAATAGTGTTGAAAGAGGGTTATCGTGGTCGTCAATTCATTCACTTGCTTCAAGATGCTGAGCTAAGTCATGTCCCTTGATTGTCTTAGAAGTCATGATTGCCAAATCATGCTCCTGAATTTTGGCAAGCCAATGTGAAATTTTTCCTGAGAGGTAAGTTTGTGAGAGTAGAAACTTGACAACGGACAAAGGGACTTTTACCTACATATGTTTTCCCAAAACAAAATGGATAAATTTTTCTATAGCTTTGACAAGAGAAAAAACATGATTCTCAATATAAGAGTATTTGATCTTCTCAAATGATAGAATTTGACTCATGTAAGCTACAAGTTTTTCATTGTTTTGGCCATTGCATTGTAAGAGGATAGAAGAAATTGCCTCCTCAGTGGCATTGGTGTATATGATAAAGTATTTCTCAAAATTCGGTTTCATAAAAACTGATGTGGAACTGATCGCCTTATTAATCCTAAGGAAAGATTTTTCGACATCATCTATCCAAGAAAAAGAATGATCTTGCTTCAAAATATTATGGATTGTTTTAACCATGACAACAAAATCGGGAACAAATCTACGAACAAAATTAATAATTCCCATGAAATCTTGAACTTCTTTCTTGGATGGGGGGGTAGGGAGGTTTAAAATCGCAGTAATCCTCTCAGGATATATAGTTATCCCTAAATCAGAAACAATGTGACCAAGAATCTTACCCTTTGTGAAATCGAAAATGGATTTGGAAGGATTTAAAGAAACGACAATTTTCCTGCTATGCATGAGAACTTTTCTAAAATGACCAAAATGATCCAACCAATTTTTAGAATAAACAGTCAAATCATCAAGATAAACTTGGATAATATTACCAATTAGATCGTCAAAATATATCTGCATAACTCTTTGAAAAGTGGCACTTGCGTTAGATAAGACAAAAGGCATACATTCGTAAGCAAAGGGGCCCCAACGTGTGGTAAATGTGGTTTTATATCTATTAGTCATTTTTACTTTGATTTGATTATATCCAGAAAAACCATCAAGTAAGGACATCATTTGAGACCCTACAACCTATTGTAAAATCATCTCTATATTAGGAAGCAAAAAATGGTCTTTTACACTTGCCCTACTTAATGCACTAAAATCGACACATAATATGATCTAACCGGTAGTTTTCCAAAAAAGGGACTAGATTTGAAACCCATTCAGAATACTTAATTGGAAATATTATATGAGCTTTCAACAATTTTTCCAATTCTTTCCTAATGATAGCTTCAAGCGCATTATTAATAGGTCTTTTCCTTTTCCTAACTAGTTTTTCGCCTTCCTTGATAGGAATGTAATTCTATATGAGAGTAGGATCAAAACCATGAAGATCCTCATATGACTAGGAAAAACCATCTTGAAATTCATGGAGTAAATCTGTGAATTTCGCTTTCTCTTCATCAGAAAATTGGGTAGCTATTTTAATGATATTTGGTGATTCAGATGTCCCAATATTCAAGGAAACAATAGCCCCAAATTTCTTTCTTGACTCCTCTTCCTTATGTGTTTATTTTTTTCTTACATCACTTGACGAAAATGAATTCTCAAGAGGATTCAAGCCTTTNGAAAATTAATCCACAAACAAACAAGAATACATAGACTGGCTAAGATAGATCTTACACCTTTAGAAACAAGATGTTGAAAGATATGATTCAGTTTTGAATCTTGCTGCCTTCAATAGGACCCTGCTATCATCAATATGGTTTAACTTTGTAGTAAACTCAGAGTGAATGAAGAAAATAATAATCTCACAAGTATAGAGAATACCTTTTATCATAATTTCCTTCTTCTCTCTATTCTCCTCCTTTGTCTCTTCCTTTGATTGAGATCTTATTCTTTTTCCAATAAGTTATGGTAGTTCAACTACCTTTCTTTTTTTAAGCTTAGTTGTCTAAATAATAATAAATAAATAATGATTTATTTAAATAATAACTAAATAGGTGGGACCCCTTGTTATTCCAATTTTCATTTCTTTAATGGTCAACACAATATGAAATATAACACCAAAAAATTTAACTCAAACATTTTCCTTGTAATTCCCATCCTCATATAAATAGTCAAATATTTTAGTATCAAAATAAACATGACCATTTCCCAAAAATAGAATTATATCCATGTTGTCCAAAATATTATGTCATCCTACCAATAAAATATGTCCTCAAAATAACATTAAAACCCATATTTACTATGAGAGGCAGTTTGCCTTTTTTCATTGCTTCCTTCCTTTGATCCTTTTACTGATGTATCTTGTGCAACAACCTGTGGTTGATTGGAAGCTTGGTGCTGAATTTCACTGATGACATGGGAACACCTATATTTAAGGTGGACATTAGAGGACACTGATTTGAAGGAGTCTTTGGAAGAATTGGAAGGATTGACCACTCCTTTTCCTTTATCTATTTCTGGCTCGCAAATGGCAGTTTTGAGTCTATTTCTTGCATGAGAGGACTTGACTAGTGAGGCAACATGATCAATTTGGGAATTTGTGTTGAATGGCGGTGGAGGAGGGGGAAACGATAATGATACTGTAGGAAAACCATGATGATGTACAACAAGATGATGGACAATTTCTTGCCAGCCATCATTGACATGTTTCTCTGGTTGCATAGAGACATGAGGGGGAACACACACACCATAGAAGTTTTGATGAGGTTGAAAGGAGGTCCCTTAGGTCTAGGTTGAAGAATCCATCAGACAACTAAATCAAAGAATCCATCTTGGAAAAGATGATTCAATTCTTGCGGATCAATGTCAAAGTGAATTGAGAATCATGGCCTTATATGGCCCCTTTGCCAATTATTACCTCTGCCTCTTTTGACACCTCTTCTATTGTTTCCCTTGCTAAAAAAACTCATCCTGAAGAAAGATTCAAATCAGAATATGAAAAACCTTTAACAATTCATTCAATAACACTCTACCTAAATAAAATCAAAATCTTGGCTCTATCATTCACAATAGAAGCACATACAATCCATCCATTGATACAATCCTTCACATCTTGAATTTAATAATCAATTTCATTTGAACAATGAATTTTAGGGTCATTGGGAAAATGGGGGGCTTTGTAATGAATGGAAAATGATACTATGGATGGGAATGAATAAAAGGATAATGTGAATGAAAAATAAAGAACCTTATTCTCATAAAAAGCCATGTCTGCATATCATAATTTTCCAATTCTAGTCGTCATCCAATCCTTTTTAATCCTTTCTTTTTTAAAAATGAAATTCACAATAACATAATAGAGGATAAATTAAATGTTATTGGGAATATGGTGGGCATACAATGAGCGTAAAATGAGATAATGAACGATAATGAGACGATTACTGTTCTATAACATGAAATGACATTCATTAATTTTATTACCATAATTTGTTAAAAAACATTTGGATACCCACTATTTACCAAACCAATTGTTTCCGAACTAACCTGACATAAATCCCACCAACCAAATATCGTTTGTGCCATAACAAATATTTTTTAAACTTCAACATACAATATCTACGATACGACAACTTTTAAACTGCTCAATATAAAACTCAATGAAAACTTCAGGACTGTTAAACTTTGTAAGTTTCATCTTCGTTTTTTAAACCATAGATGTCCATTGAAACTAACAAAGCATTATGTAGGAGACTATCAACAAAGCCATCTTGGACACAGTGATAAAAGTAAGCATGAGAGGTTGATAAAAGAATCATAAAGCCATCAAATGTACATTATATAAAATTTACAACATAAACCCAAATAACTATTGCGAAAACAAGCTGGGTTCGAAACCCCAATGTGAACCTAGTAGTCACTGTTTCATCAAATCCATACTAACTTCAAAGTCGACCAAATTTACTCATGGATAAATAAAAAATTCAGCCACGATTTTGTGGGCCTGATCAATCTTTCCTGCTATTGGGTCAAGAAATATAAATGAAATTTCAAACCTGAGTTCAAATTTATTACTTTCCCACATATTGGATGGGGAAACAAATCCTGGAGCAAACAAAGTGGGCATGAGGTGCGGTTTTTGACTGCAAGAAAGACAATAACAATCCCTTCCCGCAACAAAATTTCAAAGTGACAACAAGACATAACACACATGCCTTCATAACTTTGCAAGCTGTGGTAATAATAATACAAAAGGACTGCAAATATTTCAAGGTCTGGGCATGGGGTGAGGGTATTATAACATAGTCACAAAACCTGACTGTTCTTTTCCTTTCGAAGAGAAACCCTTAAAAATTAATCATAAAAAGTGAGTGAAACAAAACATATCCACCCATAGACATTTTCCAACAATCATACCATAGTAATACCAACATTTTCTCCAGGAACAACACAACCATACACTTCAAAATAGAAGGCTAAACAATAACTCCAGTTTGAATTGTTTAAATGCAAAAAGGAAGAAACCCAGTTCAAAATGAATTTTTACCCGACCATAATGCTTACAAACAATCCACTATAAAACAAACACATTCTGCATGTAAAATCTAAGAGACAAAAATATTTATCTGGAGCAGATCCAACAATCCATGAATGAAAAGATAAAAGCCACATACATGAAAGAAGAATGCTAGAAAATTACAGAGCTTAATTATTTTTCCACCAAGGGCATAACACAATGGAGGCACTACTAACTAGAGCAACCAAAACAAATTCAAGAAGTATAGTGAAGGTGGTAGCTTCGAGGTAGGGTAAGAACAACTTGAAGTAAATGCACGTCGCTTCCCATCTTTTTCATTAAATGCCATTAACCACGACCAACTATGGAGGATACTCAAACTCCAAAACCTCGTTCCAAACACACATCAACCATAACATAAACCATCGTATATCCAATTCTATAGAACATATCATTTCCAATCTCAAAATTGAATCAGACTCCCACATGGATCTCATATTATATTCCCATCAAACACTTACCACCAAAATAAACATGTCCCACATACTTTTCTAGTGGAGGATTACCATTCAATATAATAATCAATTTCCCATATATATAAAAAATATACCATAAGTTTGCATGTGTCTTGTACTTAGAGTTTTAATAATATATCAAAGTCTAGGTGTAGAAAGAGTAAACTAAAATGTCTAATGAAATAAACATTTTCTCCCTTTAAAATCAAATTGCTAACACACCCAACATCCATTAATTGCACATAGAATCAGGTTAGGCTCTTTTCTTTTGCTTTCAAACTGTGAAATTATTCTTGTAAGGTAATCATGAACGCAACTTGAAGATGTTAACAAGAGGAATCATTTTTCTCCCTTATTACTGTTCTAAAGTGGTCCCACCTATTTAGTATTATTATTAAATATATGTAAGCAATAATGCATTGCAAGTCATTTGTAGGAAGAGATTTCATGTTGCGCTTTTGTGTGTCAACAAACTAGTGAATCCATAGGGAAATATGCTTCTAGTAGATTTGAAAATCAGAATTCTTGGTTCCGTAAACCAATAGAAATATGTGATTGAAGCTGTTCAGAAAATAGTTATGAAATAGGGAGAAAATAAGGACTTAAGGGAATTTATGGAAAGGGACTTCATGGAATAACTTATGGAAAGTGAGATGTATGAGGGGAATCGGTTCTATATGCATAACAATTAGTAGGAATCATAACCAAAAGTATTTATACTTTCAAGGAGGATACTTATGATATGCTATGGAATCTCAGAATGGAGGGAAGAAAGGGATAGTAGAAGATGGGAAGAAATCAAAACCAACTATGCTACAACATTGTTGAAAGAAAAAATCTACTACATCAGTGTTTCAAAAGGAGGATACCGTAACAACTGTGTATTACTTTATTCTTATCGA
This sequence comes from Picea glauca, assembly GCA_000966675.3. Lineage (NCBI taxonomy): Eukaryota > Viridiplantae > Streptophyta > Pinopsida > Pinales > Pinaceae > Picea > Picea glauca. Next base: position 3,084 of record JZKD02S2077345.1, on the reverse strand, counting down.
TCAACAATACTTACATAAATGACATAACTATGGCAAAATTGATCCAAACCTTACTTCCTATGACCATAAGAAAAATCAAACAACAGAAACCAAAACCCAATAAACCAAAAATGAAAAACCAAAGGAAAGACAAAAATATGTACAACAATCATATTTACATAATAAAGAATCAATGATCAAGCTGGTTCCACATAATGTTTCAAGTGGGAACCATTGGTACGATAAGAAAACAATCGCTCATCCATGTCTTTAAGAAGATACGAATTTGTGCCAAGGATAGAAGAAATTTTGAAAGGACCTAGCCATAAATTTTGGAACTTAGAATGCCTTCCTCTCTCAGCATGGGTAGAGTCCCATAGTAAGAACTTTTCATCTTTTTTAAACTCAACATACTTTGCTCATTTTTTAAAATACTTCTTTAGTATTTACTGCCTCCTTTTTAGATTCTCCAAGGAAAAATTCCTTTGTTCTTCTAGGGCTAACAAAGTATTTATCCTTTGAAAGGCATTAGAAGAATTTAATTCTTCGGTCTGTAGCATCAAGCATGAGGAAGAGAGCTCTAATTCAATAGGAATAATAGAATCTTGACCTTATATGAGTTGAAAAGGCGTAAATACTATACTTTATTTAGTGGTTGTATAGTCTGCCCAAAGACCGTAAGTTAGAAGTGTATACCAATGGCGAGGTTTCTCTTCTATAATTCTTTTTATAATCCTAACTAGATTCTTATTAGTGGATTGCACTTGTCTATTTCCCTAAGGGTAATAAGAGGATGAAGTAAAATTATTGACACCTAATTTAGCAAGAAATTGGGTCAATTTTGCAAAAATAAAGGCTGGACCATTGTCCGTAATTATTTCTAATGGAAGGCCAAAAATGGAAAATATATTGGACTCTAGAAAATAAATTACTTGTTCATATTGCATGTGTCTAAGAGAGACAACCTCAGTCCACTTAGTAAAGTGATCAATGGTTGTCAAAATGAAGATATTCCTTACTGAGGATGGAGGATTGATTGGGCCAATAAAGTCTAAACCCCACTTAGAAAAAGGGAAATTTGGAAGTACAAGTTGTAAAGGCATGGCAGAAAAATGTTCCTTATCAATGGATTTTCGGCATTTATCACATGACCTCGTGAATTTATAAGAATCAAGAAATATAAAAGGCCAATAAAAACCATTTCTTATGATCTTAAAAGTAGTATCTTTAGCAGAGAAATGACCACCAATATGAATGAAAAATGCTGATGATCCATGGATTTCGTGTAGTATTTACTGTGCTTCATTATCATTTATGCATCGGAGCAACAAACCATCAACAAATATTCTAAACAAGGAGTCTCCCAAAATAATATACTTAGAATCTTCAAGGCAAAGTCTCCTTCTCTGATGAGGATCAAACTCGTTTGGGCACCTTTGGTATTGCAAATAATACACCAGATTTTTATACCGAGGATGCTCAGATATAGAGAGATTTTTATTTTCAATATAAAATAGTGTTGAAAGAGGGTTATCGTGGTCGTCAATTCATTCACTTGCTTCAAGATGCTGAGCTAAGTCATGTCCCTTGATTGTCTTAGAAGTCATGATTGCCAAATCATGCTCCTGAATTTTGGCAAGCCAATGTGAAATTTTTCCTGAGAGGTAAGTTTGTGAGAGTAGAAACTTGACAACGGACAAAGGGACTTTTACCTACATATGTTTTCCCAAAACAAAATGGATAAATTTTTCTATAGCTTTGACAAGAGAAAAAACATGATTCTCAATATAAGAGTATTTGATCTTCTCAAATGATAGAATTTGACTCATGTAAGCTACAAGTTTTTCATTGTTTTGGCCATTGCATTGTAAGAGGATAGAAGAAATTGCCTCCTCAGTGGCATTGGTGTATATGATAAAGTATTTCTCAAAATTCGGTTTCATAAAAACTGATGTGGAACTGATCGCCTTATTAATCCTAAGGAAAGATTTTTCGACATCATCTATCCAAGAAAAAGAATGATCTTGCTTCAAAATATTATGGATTGTTTTAACCATGACAACAAAATCGGGAACAAATCTACGAACAAAATTAATAATTCCCATGAAATCTTGAACTTCTTTCTTGGATGGGGGGGTAGGGAGGTTTAAAATCGCAGTAATCCTCTCAGGATATATAGTTATCCCTAAATCAGAAACAATGTGACCAAGAATCTTACCCTTTGTGAAATCGAAAATGGATTTGGAAGGATTTAAAGAAACGACAATTTTCCTGCTATGCATGAGAACTTTTCTAAAATGACCAAAATGATCCAACCAATTTTTAGAATAAACAGTCAAATCATCAAGATAAACTTGGATAATATTACCAATTAGATCGTCAAAATATATCTGCATAACTCTTTGAAAAGTGGCACTTGCGTTAGATAAGACAAAAGGCATACATTCGTAAGCAAAGGGGCCCCAACGTGTGGTAAATGTGGTTTTATATCTATTAGTCATTTTTACTTTGATTTGATTATATCCAGAAAAACCATCAAGTAAGGACATCATTTGAGACCCTACAACCTATTGTAAAATCATCTCTATATTAGGAAGCAAAAAATGGTCTTTTACACTTGCCCTACTTAATGCACTAAAATCGACACATAATATGATCTAACCGGTAGTTTTCCAAAAAAGGGACTAGATTTGAAACCCATTCAGAATACTTAATTGGAAATATTATATGAGCTTTCAACAATTTTTCCAATTCTTTCCTAATGATAGCTTCAAGCGCATTATTAATAGGTCTTTTCCTTTTCCTAACTAGTTTTTCGCCTTCCTTGATAGGAATGTAATTCTATATGAGAGTAGGATCAAAACCATGAAGATCCTCATATGACTAGGAAAAACCATCTTGAAATTCATGGAGTAAATCTGTGAATTTCGCTTTCTCTTCATCAGAAAATTGGGTAGCTATTTTAATGATATTTGGTGATTCAGATGTCCCAATATTCAAGGAAACAATAGCCCCAAATTTCTTTCTTGACTCCTCTTCCTTATGTGTTTATTTTTTTCTTACATCACTTGACGAAAATGAATTCTCAAGAGGATTCAAGCCTTT
>JZKD02S2077334.1:23742-38132 GCA_000966675.3 Picea glauca | reverse complement strand
GCCGACATAATTAAAATAACATTACTAATCTAAATTACAACTAATGGCCTAAATCCAACATAAATAAAATAACATTACTAATCTAATATGCCCCAATTAAGGGGTAATGAGCCAACATTAAGGCTTAACAATAGCATGAAGCAACAAGCAGATCAAGGTCACTCTGAATGTCAATTTGTAGGAGGGGATCATGTGTTTATTCGACTGCAACCTTACAAGGAAAATTCCCTCAAGGTTGACCATTGCTAGAAACTCACGTCCAAATTTTATGGTCCTTATACTATTCTCAAGCATGTGGGACAGGTGGCCTATCAATTATCTTTTCCTAGTCATTCTAAGCTCCATCCTATCTTTCATGTTTTCTTCTTAAAGAATTTGATTAGAACTAAGTGCAAAACTCAAACCAACCTTCCCGAGTTGGATGAAGAAGGCTCCATTTGGCTACATCCATGAGATGTTTTGGACCAGTGTGAGCATCGCCTGCGTTAGCGAACCATCAAGGAAGTGTTAGTCCAGTGGAAAGATACAACTCCAGCATATGCCACTTGGGAACCAACTACCATTCTACAACATATTCCACATATCAAGCCTTGAGGTCAAGGCTATTTTTAAGGGGAGGACATGTTAGGGACATAACCCCTCACATAGGTAGAATAATATATTTCGATGTAATAAATGTCAATATTAATAAGGCATAGCAATAAGAAAGAATAAGTCCATTATAATAAGACCTAATAGAATCTTTTTCTTCTATAAGGATCTTCCTCTATATGGTTCTTTTGATAGACATACTTAGTATAAATAGGAGTTGAGGGTATGAGAACTTTTGTCTTGGATATTATTGTAATCAAGCTCTGCTCTGCTAGAGTTTTCCCCCTTGAAGAGGCAAGTGAAAATTGCTCTCAGTAATCAAAGTCCTCTTGTTGGTGTTATTCTGGTATCATTTTCGTATTATTGTGGTGTTGTTCTGGTTATATTGTTGTTCATCTTCCATTTCTAGATATTTATTTATGTTCTGCATACTTTTTTATATCTGGAATATTATAGTGTCGCACATCATTGATATGAAATTGACACATTAAATTGATTTAAGATAATGAAGAAAATGAGAAAAAACTAAATTGAGGATGAAGGTTAGTAATATTGCAGAGTGGTTGATTTAGGATGAAACTTCCCTTGAACATTGTGAGGCATGATAAATAAGTTTGCAACATTGACTCAGTGAGATATAGACCAAAACATAGTGCGGCGATAACTGGGGACTATTCAGGTGATTTGAACAAGTATAATGACTCTTAGGATTGGCATGACTGAGAGACAAGAAAATTAATTAACTATAATACAGGACACAAATAGGTGTCATGTTCAAGGGTGACAAAAAACACCTGCCATAATGCTTTCCAAAAAAACTGACCCACTTCTCTCAAATTTCCCCCCACCATGAATGGTGAGTACCTTTTTGTTTTATTAATGATATTGAGGATAATAGATGCTCAATATAGCTCATCTTCTATGAGTCCCTCATCACATGCTTAACAAACTTGAAGAAGGAGGGGTTCGATCCCATATGGGTCCTTCAATATATAATTTTACAAGCCCATAGAAGGCAAACTCAATAGTATTTTGATGTTTAGAGAGTCTGAAAAGAACTTAAAGGACATTCCAAGGGTGTTGTTTTTCATAAATTTTAGTATCTTGAGCCCGAAAAAGTATAAAACAATACAAGGGAGAACTCTTCTAGACAAGGTTGACCAGAGTATTAATTTATCATAGTTAGTCTTATGAGGATGAAAAAGGGATAAAATACCACTCGAAAGATGAATCTTCATTTTTTAATGAGTTTGAAGAAATATTAAGGATGATCTCATAAACAAAGTAACTGGAAAGGAAGATATTTTGCCTCCTAAAGTCCTGCATAAGTATGGCATGACTTGATGGAACTAACATAAAAAATATCCATAAATCCCATCAAACAAATTTTAAACTTAAATAAATAACTTTTATGGAAGAAAAAAGGAAATGTAAACATAGTAAAATATTTATTTCTAATGAATTAAAGAGAAAGTAGTGAAAATACCTAGTCTATTTTACCTCTTAGTTTTGCGTTGTTGGAAATTTTTTCCTTTTTAGAGAAAATATTGGAGTGTTAATTGTGGGGGACCCAATATAAAATTTCACAATATGTATGAAGCAAGTTATTCTTCTCATCATGTTCATTCCATTCACTGTGCTCTTATGTCATTTTGTGCAAGTTTAGGGTGGATTTGAGTTGAACTAGGACTCTCTTAGCTCCCCCAAATTTCATCGCTCCCCCAATGCATCATGCAGAATGATGAAGTATGGATCATCTCCCTCTATATAATTAGGATGGGGATAATATCACCCTATAACCACTTATAGGAGAGAGTTAGTCACAATTTATAAAAATATTTTGCAAATAGATGAACAAGAAACCACTCGATTTGGCTCAAATTTTGACTAAGGATTCTTCTTTTAATGTGTAGGAAGTTCTTGGAAAAACTGATTGATGGAAATATTGAGAACACAAGGCTGAGGACATGGCCTATTTTCATGACCCAAACACTATAGAATCACTAAGGGACTAATGGTTTCTTAAGTACTTCAAGACTCAGAGCATGAAGAAGAAAACACTTCTTTTGGACCATTTGATAAAGATGTGGGATATAAATGACCAAATATTTAATGTGGGTCCTCATACTTTTGATATAGAGATGGAGGAAATATGCTTCTTAATGGGGCTCTTCAATCAGAGGGCAATGTTTATTTTGGTCGGTCATCGAGGAAATGAAATATTGATCGAGGAATACATTGTACAATATTATAGGGAAGACACCCAAAAAAGTAGTGGGAAGATTCCAATCGGGGACATTACAAATTTCCCATTATGTATGATATTATTTACTATTAAAAATCTAGCGAGTAGCATAGGACCACATATAGCTTCAAAAGCACAGATGGCATACCCCATTGAGTGTCTTGAGCCTAAATTGTTCAAATGGTGTGGGGGTTTGTTGGTGAATTTGAAAGATCAAATCACCAAGTGAAAGATAGGGAGGAAGAACTAGTTTGGATACAGATCCATTCTAGTATCATTCTTCTTAGGCCATGCTCCTTTTATGCACCCACAGATAAATATTCATGTGTGACTTCCGTTTGAGCCACGAATGGAGTGATGGACCAGAATTATGTCCCAATTAGGGGGTGGTCACCAAAATTTCACATTTGATGTTGGCTTCTTCGCATGATGGCGAGACTAAATACCTATGATTGAGGACTTCCTGTTTACTGGGATATATTTCACAGGTAACATGGATCTACTGCTTCCTAAGGGAGCACTGTGGGACACAACAAGTATGTCTTCAAAGAATGTGACCTTGTAGAATTTTTTGTTTTAGATTTTTTATATTTTTTGTTGTACAAAGGGGATTTAAACATGTTTTTTGGTTTATCTGTCGTAGATCGAGGAGAAGTGTAGTCTGTAGGTATATCATGATTACACTGATGTGGAGAGGCACATCATATAGTGAGAGTCGATGTTGGAGGCCTTTGTGATGTGGAAAGGAACCTGAGGAGGCTTACCATGCGTGTCCCGATGATCGTAATGCAGAAGTTTCCTGACCAGCGCCAGAGGCACAGAGTGGGGGTGCCGGAGGGCATTAATCATTGCTTACGAAATTTTTTCCAAGAGGTATTTTGTTACCATGAATACAATGTTCCACGGGATGAGGAGTAGACTATCATGTTCTTGTATTCTCCTATTTTTTTGATATGTATATGATGTATGGTAGATGTATCCCAGGTTTTTCCCCGATGTAATTTTTGGACCTATGATGTGGAAAAATTCTTGCTATCATATATATGGATTTTATTTCGGCTACTTATTCCTAAGTGTTTAGTCGAATGATGATTTTCTTTTTGCCACTTTTTTTATACTTTGTAATATTTATATGTGTGTTAGATTCGAGTATAACATAAAACTATCAAGTGAATTAGTCATTGTGTTAAACTCCCTTAGTATGTGTCGAAATCGAATGTAATCGAATGATCTTTCAAGGAGGCGAACCCTTAGGAAGATACGAAGCAATATAGGATCACATATGGAATAAATGTGGTTTAGTTAATAAACCATGAGTTGAGAGTCTAGACTAACAATCATGTGAGATATACCAAAAGAGGAAGCCTCAGTCAAAAGTACAATTACAGTGTGATATTTTGTGGTGTTATTTGTCACAGGGCCAAGGCAAACTCCTCCAGAACTCACTAAAATGATAGTGGGGGAATAGACCACCCAAGCTATATGAGAATGGTTCTGGGAACATAGACTAGAAGCATCTGCAAATCTAAATTATATGGAGAAGAACACCGACATATGCACATTCAAGAAGAAAGCGGGATAAGAAGCCATAGGTGAAAAAAAAACTCACATGAAAAATAAAAATCACACCAAAACAAAACACACCAAAACTATGGTATAGTAATGTACAAAGAACGAATGCAGGATGACCCTAAGCATAGTAATTGTTTAGGTAGAGCCCATTCTGAGGCTCTTTCATTGTGCTTCAATCATAATCAACCATCTCATAAACACCCTTTTGTAGTGCTCGTGTTACAATGTAAGGGTCATGTCACATGGGTTCTAACTTACCTACCCACAGCTTATCATCATCTTGGTCATAAACTAGAACTACATCACCATCATTAAAGGCACCAGTTTGGACAGATTTGTGATATTGTATCTTGATGCACTTTTTATGTGTCTCTTTGGTGAGAGAAATATCACGACAAGTCTCATTGAGATTTTTCAAGTACAAGAACCATTATTCCTTGGTAGAGGTGTTTGCAATGAGTTCAATGTCTAGTTTAAGTGAAGGAATTTCATATTCAATAGGTAGGAATGACTTTAGGCCATAAACCAAATGGAATTGTATAAAACTAGTGGTAGATTTTACGAAAATTCTATAAGCCTGAAGTGTTGGAAAAGTATCAGGTGCCAATTTGATTTGCGTGCCCCCACCATTGGTTGGATCATGGTTTTCAAGACCTTATTAATGGCCTCTACTTATCCATTTTCTTGGGGGTAATATGGGGATGCGTTCTCACAAAGAAAACCCAATTTGGCGCTTAACTAAGCCATCATATGGTTTCGAAAGTGTGAGCCCTGATCAATAATGATGGCTTGTGGGACTCTGAATATAGTGATGATTTCGTTGAATAAGAATAAGGAAACAATTCTACCATTGTTTATGAATGTAGGCATAGACCTGGACCATTTGGTGAAGTAGTCAACTGCGGCTATAATGTAATCATTCCCCCCGACCGAGGTAGGATTACATTGCATAAAGTCAATGCCCCATTTTGTGAAAGGGCCAAATAAAAATTCTCAATGAAGTGAAGTGGAAGGAGAGCGCTTTTTAGGATGAAAAACTTGACAAGGAAGGAATTTCTTGATGGCTTTTATATAGTATTTGAAGATTGAGGTCCAAAAATACCCCGTGCATAAACATTTCTAGGTTGTAGCCATCCTAGAAAGATGATCACCACATGCTATGGAGTGACAGTCATTAAGAACATGTTTGACTTCCTCATGAGTTCAACATCTCCAAAATATAGAGTCGATGTTGTGATGATATAAAGTGTCGCCAACGATGGGGTAGTGTTTAGCATGATGGAGAATGCAATGACGATCTTCGCGAGATAGATCAAGACGAAAGCATTATGGTTCATATATATATAGAGTGATTTCTCCATACCATGGGTTGGACATGATAATGAGGAACAATGATGTAATGTCTCCTTTGGCCTATGAGGCATAAGGAGTGGTTTTTCTAGCCTAAATTGGTTCCTGTAAGATAAGTTGGAAAAGATACCTAGGGAGCTCATCTTTTTCCTAGGAAATAACGTTATAAAGTGAAAAAGGGAAAAAAGGGGATATGGGTCTTAGGAATATGAAGTCACTTAAAAATTATAAAGTGTGCAAGAATAAAGTGACTTTAAAAAGAAAATTAAAAGTAAAGTGAGCGGGAAATAACTCAATGAAGAAATAAAAGAGGGGAAATGAGGAGGCATGATCCAGATTATTTTCGGCACAAAATGAGAGCGGAGAGACAATAAATAAATGCACAAAGATACCGCGGATATCCAATAATATAACAAAAATTTATTGGATATGAAACCATAAACACGGAGATAAAATAATACATGATTTCTATTAATGAAAGAAATGTACAGAGACTGTAAAAATACAGAGTGAAAGACTCGCTAGAATGGTGGCATCTTATCTCTGAGAAGAGATGTGATGGATACTTGCATTTGCAAGAAGATGATTACAATGAGGCTCTGAAGGCCTTTTTACAATAAAAAATAATGTCAAAAACCCTAGACATAAAAAAACCTAACCCTAGGAGATGAAGCACCAAAATTCATGTGGACCCCATTTGGGTAAGTCAGTACATCAACTTCCTGAGGTCGTAACTTTTGCATACGATCTCCATTTGATGGGCTCAATACCTCATTAGAAATATCTACCCAAGGAATACAAATTTTATGTGAGAAACATCGAATAAGATTCCATGTTGCTCCGCGTCTTCCCCAAAAACGTCGTTTAGGGCCTCAAAACGACTCCGGAAGTTTAGGACCCAAAAAACTACTAAAAATAGTAAATTACCAAAATTGCCAGAAAATTGTTTTGAGCCAGTTGGAAAAGGTGGGTGGCCACCGATATACACCTATATCAATCCTCCCTCCTTAGGAAACAATGGTCTCCATTGCGTTGAGTACCCAACAAAGAGGGAAAACAGTTTGTTGACTGTGCATCTTGACGAGTTGCTTACCTTGTTGGAGAAGTTACGTTGCTTATCTTGTTGAAGGTTGTCACAAACCTATGGGTGGAAAGGTTGGAAATTTTTAATCATTCTGTATACATGAGATGAATATGTGAAGAATTAATCTTTGTGCTTTATTGAAACCTTTTCAACCTGCTTCTGTTGGATAGAAGGTGCTTGGGTCGAGGTTGTAGTGGTTGCATTATCCTTCTATTCACCTTTTGAGAAGATTGTGAAGAAGATGAATTTTATAGTGTGAGATACTACCTTGAAGAATTTTTTAGTGGTACATTAGTTGGAACTACCTCTGGTATCCTGTAGACATGACCCCCCAGAGAAACAATGACACTACGGGGTCGAGACTCATAAACAATATGGCATTTCCACATATATGGTTGGCCCAAGAGAACATCACATACATCCAATGGGGAAAAATCACAAAATACCTCATCCTTGAAGGGATATATGTCATATTACAATCAAAACTATTGGCTGACATGAATATCTCATCCCTGGTGAAGCCACCTGGTGGCGTATGGTTGTGGGTGTGGTGTTGTTGACAATCCCAACAATTTGACGACCTCTATTGAGATGAGGATTTTATGGCTTACACTATCAACAATAAAATCAAGCGGGGTCCCCTTCACCCACATCTGTAAATGAAAAAGGCGCTCCCCCTCTTCAGGATCTGTTGGCTCTTCTAGTTGAATTGTTGTGTTCATGACAATAGCAGTGGGGTCTACGTCGATGATCTGTCTTTTACCAGTATTTTCATAATCGTATTCTGAATCAGGGTTTGGCTCCTTATCTTTGATTTCGGACACCAATGACTATTTTGAGCCACATTTCTTGGTGTTGTACCAGGGTATTTTGTGGAAATCACACCATTTTCTGGTGTCCTTCTTTGTCTTCCCGTGACCCTTATTTTCCTGTGGCTTGGACTGGTTTTCAAGAGACTATTTGTTAGGGTTGTCTTTATCATAATTTGGTTGTTTCATATTTGAATACCCAAAATCCCATTTTTTCTGGTGCTTAAGTTTCTGTTTGATTTTAACAACATATCGATAAACAACATCAAATGATGAGATGTCCAGAAAATCCATTTTAGTTTGGATGTATCTGTATAGAGCCCCATGGTATTTCAGAACAAAATTTCATTCAGATTCTTTGATACCTAGCTTGGTGTGCAAGGTATGGAATTTATTGGTGAACTATGGAACTACTTGGCCCCTCTCTTGCCACAGTGTGGTCCATCTCATGTATTGTTCCTCATAGTTTTCAACATGGTAATATTGTTCACTTACTGCATCCACAAAAAAATCTCAAGTGGGATCGACCCCATATATTCCAGACTCCTCTATGGAAATCTTCTTCCATTAATTTCCCCACCAATGTTTGACATGGGGGAGATCCTTAAGGAGTGCAAATATGATATTTTCTCTATCGCAAATATTGTGAACAGAGAAATAACATTCAAACAAATTTAACCATTTTTCTAGGGCATCTGCATCTATCTAAACTTCAAATATAGGAATATCAAAATTGACATGCACCTTAAAATGAGAGGTGCCTCCAAAGTGGCCTCTTGATGAATATATGCTTGATGCTATCGACAGATGTTGAAAGATGTGGGAAAAATTATCCATCATTTTGTCCCTCTGTGGCGTGAGAGCTTGTTGAAGCAACAGATTAATAAAATCGTCTTCTCTATCATTTTTATTTTCTTCCGCCATTGAGGGTTTCTTGGGTGTGTAAGAGAGATTATCCTCAAGAGAGACAATATCAAGAACCAAATTTCTATACTCAGACCTCGTCGGGGACATGCACCGAAAACGATCAAGAGCATCTTGCTCTGATACCACTGATCCAGATTCTTTTCGGCACGAAATGAGAGCAGAGATATAATAAATAAATGCATAGAGATATCATGGATATCCAATAATATAACATAAATGTATTATAGGTGAAACCATAAACACAGAGATACAATAATACATGATTTCTATTAATCAAATAAATGTACAGAGACTGTAAAAATAGAGAGTGAAAGACTCGCTAGAATGGTGGCAACTTATCTCTAAGAAGAGATGTGATGGCTACTCGCATTCACAAGAAGATGATTACAATGAGTCTCTAAAGGAATTTTTACAATAAACAGGAATTTCAAAAACCCTATACATCCAAAAACCTAACCCTAGGAGATGAAGCACCAAAAGTCATGTGGGACCCATTTGGGTAAGTCAGTACATCAACTTCTCGAGATCGTAACTTTTTCATATGATCTTCGTTTGACGTGCTCAATACCTCGTTAGAAATATCTATCCAAGATATACAACTTTGATGTGAGAAACATCAAAGGAACATACATGTTGCCCCTTTTTTCCCAAAAAACGTTGTTTAGGGCCTCGAAACGGCTCCAGAAGTTCAGGACCCGAAAAACTGCTAAAAATAGTAAATTACAAAAATTGCTAGAACTATTTTGAGCCAGTTGGAAAAGATCGATGGCCACCGATATCCACTTAGATCAAGGAACCCCTCATTCTTTCATTCATTTTTGAACAAAAATAGATTTTGGAGAGCTCTTAAGGAAAGAATCTAGGGTTTTGGAAACCCCTGTTCATCTACTAGTTTCAGTGTTGCAGTTATACACCCTAGCTAGATGAGGGAAGGGATCATCTTCATATTTATTATAGGGGCTTCAAGAATATTTATGTATACACANTGATAATGAGGAACAATGATGTAATGTCTCCTTTGGCCTATGAGGCATAAGGAGTGGTTTTTCTAGCCTAAATTGGTTCCTGTAAGATAAGTTGGAAAAGATACCTAGGGAGCTCATCTTTTTCCTAGGAAATAACGTTATAAAGTGAAAAAGGGAAAAAGGGGGATATGGGTCTTAGGAATATGAAGTCACTTAAAAATTATAAAGTGTGCAAGAATAAAGTGACTTTAAAAATAAAATTAAAAGTAAAGTGAGCGGGAAATAACTCAATGAAGAAATAAAAGAGGGGAAATGAGGAGGCATGATCCAGATTATTTTTGGCACAAAATGAGAGTGGAGAGACAATAAATAAATGCACAAAGATACCGCGGATATCCAATAATATAACAAAAATGTATTGGATATGAAACCATAAACACGGAGATAAAATAATACATGATTTCTATTAATGAAAGAAATGTACAGAGACTGTAAAAATACAGAGTGAAAGACTCGTAGAATGGTGGCATCTTATCTCTGAGAAGAGATGTGACGGATACTTGAATTTGCAAGAAGATGATTACAATGAGGCTCTGAAGGCCCTTTTACAATAAAAAAGAATGTCAAAAACCCTAGACATCAAAAAACCTAACCCTAGGAGATGAAGCGCCAAAATTCATGTGGGCCCCGTTTGGGTAAGTCAGTACATCAACTTCCCGAGGTCGTAACTTTTGCATACGATCTCCATTTGACGCGCTCAATACCTCATTATAAATATCTACCCAAGGAATACAAATTTTATGTGAGAAACATTGAATGAGATTCCATGTTGCTCCGCGTCTTCCCCAAAAACGTCGTTTAGGGCCTCAAAACGATTCTGGAAGTTCAGGACCCAAAAAACTACTAAAAATAGTAAATTACCAAAATTGCCAAAAAATTGTTTTGATCCAGTTGGAAAAGGTGGGTGGCCACCGATATACACCTATATCAATCCTCCCTCCTTAGGAAACAATGGTCTCCATTGCGTTGAGTACCCAACAAAGAGGGAAAACAGTTTGTTGACTGTGCATCTTGACGAGTTGCTTACCTTGTTGGAGAAGTTACGTTGCTTATCTTGTTGAAGGTTGTCACAAACCTATGGGTGGAAAGGTTGGAAATTTTTAATCATTCTGTATACATGAGATGAATATGTGAAGAATTAATCTTTGTGCTTTATTGAAACCTTTTCAACCTGCTTCTGTTGGATAGAAGGTGCTTGGGTCGAGGTTGTAGTGGTTGCATTATCCTTCTATTCACCTTTTGAGAAGATTGTGAAGAAGATGAATTTTATAGTGTGAGATACTACCTTGAAGAATTTTTTAGTGGTACATTAGTTGGAACTACCTCTGGTATCCTGTAGACATGACCCCCCAGAGAAACAATGACACTACGGGGTCGAGACTCATAAACAATATGGCATTTCCACATATATGGTTGGCCCAAGAGAACATCACATACATCCAATGGGGAAAAATCACAAAATACCTCATCCTTGAAGGGATATATGTCATATTACAATCAAAACTATTGGCTGACATGAATATCTCATCCCTGGTGAAGCCACCTGGTGGCGTATGGTTGTGGGTGTGGTGTTGTTGACAATCCCAACAATTTGACGACCTCTATTGAGATGAGGATTTTATGGCTTACACTATCAACAATAAAATCAAGCGGGGTCCCCTTCACCCACATCTGTAAATGAAAAAGGCGCTCCCCCTCTTCAGGATCTGTTGGCTCTTCTAGTTGAATTGTTGTGTTCATGACAATAGCAGTGGGGTCTACGTCGATGATCTGTCTTTTACCAGTATTTTCATAATCGTATTCTGAATCAGGGTTTGGCTCCTTATCTTTGATTTCGGACACCAATGACTATTTTGAGCCACATTTCTTGGTGTTGTACCAGGGTATTTTGTGGAAATCACACCATTTTCTGGTGTCCTTCTTTGTCTTCCCGTGACCCTTATTTTCCTGTGGCTTGGACTGGTTTTCAAGAGACTATTTGTTAGGGTTGTCTTTATCATAATTTGGTTGTTTCATATTTGAATACCCAAAATCCCATTTTTTCTGGTGCTTAAGTTTCTGTTTGATTTTAACAACATATCGATAAACAACATCAAATGATGAGATGTCCAGAAAATCCATTTTAGTTTGGATGTATCTGTATAGAGCCCCATGGTATTTCAGAACAAAATTTCATTCAGATTCTTTGATACCTAGCTTGGTGTGCAAGGTATGGAATTTATTGGTGAACTATGGAACTACTTGGCCCCTCTCTTGCCACAGTGTGGTCCATCTCATGTATTGTTCCTCATAGTTTTCAACATGGTAATATTGTTCACTTACTGCATCCACAAAAAAATCTCAAGTGGGATCGACCCCATATATTCCAGACTCCTCTATGGAAATCTTCTTCCATTAATTTCCCCACCAATGTTTGACATGGGGGAGATCCTTAAGGAGTGCAAATATGATATTTTCTCTATCGCAAATATTGTGAACAGAGAAATAACATTCAAACAAATTTAACCATTTTTCTAGGGCATCTGCATCTATCTAAACTTCAAATATAGGAATATCAAAATTGACATGCACCTTAAAATGAGAGGTGCCTCCAAAGTGGCCTCTTGATGAATATATGCTTGATGCTATCGACAGATGTTGAAAGATGTGGGAAAAATTATCCATCATTTTGTCCCTCTGTGGCGTGAGAGCTTGTTGAAGCAACAGATTAATAAAATCGTCTTCTCTATCATTTTTATTTTCTTCCGCCATTGAGGGTTTCTTGGGTGTGTAAGAGAGATTATCCTCAAGAGAGACAATATCAAGAACCAAATTTCTATACTCAGACCTCGTCGGGGACATGCACCGAAAACGATCAAGAGCATCTTGCTCTGATACCACTGATCCAGATTCTTTTCGGCACGAAATGAGAGCAGAGATATAATAAATAAATGCATAGAGATATCATGGATATCCAATAATATAACATAAATGTATTATAGGTGAAACCATAAACACAGAGATACAATAATACATGATTTCTATTAATCAAATAAATGTACAGAGACTGTAAAAATAGAGAGTGAAAGACTCGCTAGAATGGTGGCAACTTATCTCTAAGAAGAGATGTGATGGCTACTCGCATTCACAAGAAGATGATTACAATGAGTCTCTAAAGGAATTTTTACAATAAACAGGAATTTCAAAAACCCTATACATCCAAAAACCTAACCCTAGGAGATGAAGCACCAAAAGTCATGTGGGACCCATTTGGGTAAGTCAGTACATCAACTTCTCGAGATCGTAACTTTTTCATATGATCTTCGTTTGACGTGCTCAATACCTCGTTAGAAATATCTATCCAAGATATACAACTTTGATGTGAGAAACATCAAAGGAACATACATGTTGCCCCTTTTTTCCCAAAAAACGTTGTTTAGGGCCTCGAAACGGCTCCAGAAGTTCAGGACCCGAAAAACTGCTAAAAATAGTAAATTACAAAAATTGCTAGAACTATTTTGAGCCAGTTGGAAAAGATCGATGGCCACCGATATCCACTTAGATCAAGGAACCCCTCATTCTTTCATTCATTTTTGAACAAAAATAGATTTTGGAGAGCTCTTAAGGAAAGAATCTAGGGTTTTGGAAACCCCTGTTCATCTACTAGTTTCAGTGTTGCAGTTATACACCCTAGCTAGATGAGGGAAGGGATCATCTTCATATTTATTATAGGGGCTTCAAGAATATTTATGTATACACAGCATATTGATGCACCATATTTAGAAGGAACACAAGCTTATTGTTGAATATTGGCAGCATAACATTCCGAGAAATTTTATCTTTGTATGGGGGAAACTTTCTTCTATGTTTTTTTGAGCTGAAGATAGACTAAGTGATTTCTCTTATTGTTGGGAGATTTCTTACCTGTGTGCGGCATACATATCATTTAGGGTGTGCATATCTCACTGCAGAAATTAGAAATACATGTATTGGGGTCATGTCTCTTATTTTGGGCTTGATCTATATATGTTGGGTGCACATCTCCTTGCAGAATGTGGAAATACAAGTGTGGGGGTCATATCTCCTTATTTTGGGCATGATATATTGATGTTGGGCACATATCTTGGTGACAAGAATCATTTCATTACTCGGATATGAGTTATTAATGCATGGGAAGTCTATTTGTACCAGAGGATCGATATTCCTTCATTGTTGGTCGAGTTGGACAAGAGGAAGGCACTTTATTTGTTGTTGTCATCATTCTTTAGTTTTGGTGAGATGATATGTTGGGTCAAATTCATATAGAGGAGATATATATCAATAATAGAGTGCATTCTTTATCAGAATATTGTGTATTAATTATTGGTGGTTGAAGTAACTGTTGTTGGTTGTGGAGCCTGATTATCTTCCTGATTCAGAGGTCCTTGCTTTTAGCCGTGTTTATACCCCATGAAGTATTTACACCCCAGAATTATGTACACTCTTCCACGTGGGGGAGTGTAGAGGGGGGGGTACCCCCTCTATGGGGTCTGGGGGGGCTATCCCCCCGGCTGGGGGGTCTGGGGGCAAGCGGGCCCCCAGCAGGGGTTCGGGGGTGAAGCCCCCGAAGAAAAAAATTGCCTTATAAAAGTATATTGTAATTTCATTGTAAATCTGGACCGTTCATTATAAGGTCGCAGATCTAACAATAGAGATTATGTTAGGTTTTTTTTCCCTAGTAGGCAACCCTCTTTTATGAGGGAAATGTATTGCGGCTATGGATGATGGTGAATATTGTATTCTGAGAGAGGAGACTGTGAGAGAAAGAA
>JZKD02S2077334.1:12719-23732 GCA_000966675.3 Picea glauca | reverse complement strand
GTTACAATGGGTTTTGATGTAGGTTGTATCCCTTCATTTGCTGGATAATAATAAAGGAAGGACCTGGCAATTTCTCTGGTGGACGTAGCCCACACTGGGTGAACCACGTAAATCTCTATCTCTCTTGTATTATGTGTCTTCTGTGTTTTGTTTCTACATTTGTTTTATTTTATTGCTCCGGGGTCCTGTTTTTCTAACAACTGTAAGAAGGTA
Source organism: Picea glauca (assembly GCA_000966675.3). Lineage (NCBI taxonomy): Eukaryota > Viridiplantae > Streptophyta > Pinopsida > Pinales > Pinaceae > Picea > Picea glauca. The sequence continues at coordinate 23,519 of JZKD02S2077334.1, read as the reverse complement.
CAATATCGACTAAAATATCAGGTCGTATCTGTCTTTTATGATTTCTTTCCAATCTAGTATTGTTGCCTTCGAATCTAATTGAAATAAACTTTGTTATATGCTCTATGTTTATGTTCATCCTTGTTGGCATATCTGTAAAATCACACACTCTTTCAAAGGATGCAATTTTTTTTATAAACCCTTATATCAACAAACATATACAAACACTCAAGAAGAAAACTGTTTGATGAAATATCAACACAAAAAATTATGTAAAACCCCCCCAAAAAAATTGAGTGGGAATATTACATTAGTATCAGAGAATGTTCCTTTGCATATGCGGGCTTTGAGGGGAATTTATAATCATATTTATGAGACAAAAATATGAACAGAACATTACCTACCAAATACGTACAGGAAGAACCTCGGATCCCCCTGGGTGGGAAGAAGAAGAAGTGTTTAGAGAAGAATAAACAGGAGAGGAAGAACCATCTATCACACCTAAGGGAAAATAAACTATGAGGGAAAAAGATGATGCCAGGATCAACAATCTGTTCAATATTTGGAATGATTTGGCCAAGGGTCAAAAGGTCATGATGGACCTTATGGGGAAGCTAGCTAAGAATTCCTTGGAGGTCCCAATGAAGAAGAATCATAATGGTTATGGGGGCTCAAAAAATGGATAGGGTAGTCATTCATGCACTACCATGCAAAGCCACCCCCACTTGTACACCAAATCCCCAGAACCACTATGCCTCAATTTTTGGGAAATGATGTTGTAGGTCCATTGATGCACGTTAATCAAGATGAGCCCTATAGGGAATATTTAGAGGAGTACAATAGGTTGGGATATGATTTCCACTCAGCCATGTCTTTTTCATAGTTATGCAATATGAAGAGAAGAAATCGACCAAGGATTTTTCTTTGTTGGAAAGGGAATTGAACTTAGAGGTATCCAAAGGAAACCCTATGAAGTGATAATATCTAACAACATGAAATAATTACTCAAAATGGGACACCAATAGTTTCACTATATGTTCAAAAATCTATATCCTACGCCTCATTAAACCTCCAAATACTTATAAAAAACTATTCCAATGTATTTGGTGAAAGTCCTAAGGGTCTTCCACCTACTTGAGGTCATGACCATGCTATTCATTTTCTACCAGGAAGTGAAACACCTACCATTAGGCCTTATAGGTATCCATATGCATAGAAGAGTGATATTGAGCACATGATCTAAGAAATTTCAGAGGCTGACATCAATAAACCTAGACAAAATTCTTTCTTTTCGTCAGTGTTGATGGTTACAAAAAAAATGGTTCATGGAATATGTGTCCAAATTATAGAAAACTCAAAAAATGGTCGTCAAAGATAATTTTCCTATTCCTGTCATTGATGAATTATTATATGAATTGCATGGAGAAAACTTCTTTACTATGTTGGATCTTTGTTTGGGATATCATCAAATCAGAATGAGGGATGAAGAAATTCCTAAAGCAACTTTTAAAACACATGAAGGTCATTATGAGTGTTCGGTTATGCCATTTGGAATTACTAATACACCTTTAACATTTCAAAGCTTGATGAATTTCGTTTTCTATCCCTTCCTTAGGAAATTTGTGTTAGTATTTTTTGATGACATACTAATCTATAAAAAATATTGGGAAGAGCATGTACAACATGTGGACAAAGTATTACAACTATTGGAAGATAAATACATTTATGAAAATCCTTCCAAGTGTTCCTTTGGGGTTCAAGAAGGGGAATATGTGGGTCATATTGTATCTCATCAAGGTGTAAAAGTATACCCTAACCAAATTAAATATATGAGGGAATGGTCAATTCTCAAAAATATATCATCGCAAGTTTGTCAAGAATTATGTTCAAATAGAAACACCTCTAACAACATTATTAAAGAAGGAAGCATTTTTCTTAGACCGAGGAAGAAACCAAATCTTTTGAAAAAATTAAGGAGTATATGTGTACTACTCTTATCATGGCCACAACAGACTTTACAAAAACATTTAATGTGGAGTGTGATGCCTTAGGTCGTGGAATTGGTGTAGTTTTAATGCAAGAAGAAATGCATATTTCCTTTGAAAAAATACGACTTAAAGGAAAAAAACTCAGTCAAACCCATTTATGAAAAATAAATGTTAGACATACTACATGTAGGTTAGAAACAATGCCCTTACTAATACGAAGACACTTCAAAGTAAAAACAGATCATGATAGTTTGAATTACTTCTTCGAGCAATGGTTATCTTCAGAAGAGAAACAAAAATGGGTTACAAAGATACTAGTTTATAACTTTGAAATTATCTACAACAAAGGAAAACACAATGTTGTGGAAGAGGCCCTTTCAAATAAAGAAGAATAAATAGAAGGTTCACTGTGTGATATTTCTACTCTACAATTTCAATGGGTGTAAGAAGAAATGATAAAATGGAATCAAGATCAAGAGCTATGAAAGGTCAATCAACAAATACATGAGGATCCCAATTCATTAGAAACTTTTGTATGGAAGAATGATTTCATATGGTATCACCACCACCTATATTTATGTGAGAATTCCAAACTGAAACAGAAGTTGTTTATTGAATTGTGCACTTCTCCTATAGGATAGAATTCAAGATTATTGAAAAAATACCACATGATACAGAAGGATTATTTTTGGGAAGGTCTTAAAACTGATGTTCAAAAATTTGTGTTTTAATGTTTAGTATGTTAACTGAATAAGGAAGAAACAATCAAGACGTCGGGTCTCCTACAACCATTAGCTATACCAAGTCAACGTTGGGAAGGAGTTGAAACCGATTTTATTATAGGTTTACCTAAATCCGAAGGAAAGACTGTGATCATGGTAGTAGTGGATCGACTGACAAAGTATACCCATTTTTTCTCTTTCTCATCCTTTTAAAGAGATTACAGTAGCCACAACATTCATGGAAACACGTCAAAATCTACATGGAATCCCCAACATTATTGTAGGTGACGAAGATCCAATTTTCACTGAAAATTTTTGGACTAAATTATTTTCTTGTTTGGGTACTCAATTGATTGATAGCTCATCTTACCACCCTCAAACTGATCAGAAAATTGAGATAGTTAATAAATATCTAGAATGATATCTTCATTGTTTTTCATCCAATAAATAAACACAATTGGTCAAGTGGTTACCTTTGGGAGAATGTTGTATGACACATCCTTCCATACTTCATAAAAAATTCCCCCATTTATGGAACTTTATGGATATCGTCGTGCATCCATTACATTACTCTTGAAATGGAATAAAAAGGTTCAAGTAGTGGAGTACCACATAGGGAACCAAGAATAGATTCTCAAACTATTGAAGGAAAACTTGGTTATGGTTCAAAATAGGATTAAACAACAAGCATATCAATCTCATAGTGAAATGGAATTTGAAGTGGGGGATTGGGTATTTCTGAGAATACAAACATATAAAAAGATATCCCTCAAGTTGTTGATTAATTGGCTTGGTTTTCATTGATGTCAACCCTTGAAGAAAGTCTGGTAGCACAAAGGTTTGGGTAATGTTCCCGAGTTTGTTTTATGTATAATGGTATAAGTTTTGATATATTTCCAGGTAAGACTATTCTAGATGGATAGTATGTGTCATTCCATTTCTGGTGGTATGTGGAATGTCACATAAATCCTCATAGTTTGAGAGTTATGGGCTTACAAAGTTGAAGGACCCTCATATGATTGGCTTGAATCCCCAAAAGGTCAAAGAAGTCAAAGTGCTTGCAAAGAAGAAATTATTTAAATAATAAAGTGAAGTGACAAATTCAAAGAGGATTATTTAAATAATAAAGTGAAGTGACAAAATCAAAGAGGATTATCTAAATAATAAAGTGAAGTGACAAAGTCAAGGTGGATTATTTAAATAATAAAGTAAATGGAGAACCTTATAATTATGGAAAGTGGTTATAAGAAGGTTAAACCTAAAATGAGGAAAATGGGTTAAGTGGTCAAGTGGCCATTGGATACATGGACAAGTGGAAAATTGGACAAAGTTGGACATAGGTGACTATGTGGACAAAGTGGCCTAGAAGATGCATCTAAGGAAGCTACTTGGAGAGTATAAATAACAGGCAAGGCTCTCTCATTTTTATCACACTTGAGCATATTGAATATATACAGGTGACTAAGGTAACAAAAGGATATCTAAGTCGAATTTCAGAGGGAAGGTGAAGTAAAGAAGTACAAAATTCAAGGGAGGATAAATTCTTTTGATGACAATTTCTAAGGTATGTTATTTACAAGTCATCTAACCATTTTTGCAATAACTATTTTTCTAGAATGATTCAGACCGTAAAATTGGGATGCCATTGAGAAAACATATCCAAGTAGTTTTGGTACAAATTTCATCTTGTGGATCGTTTTATTTTTGGAGTTACACCCCATGAAAATAGGGTTTGTGACTAGTCTTGAAACTAGTCTAAAACATGTGCTTCGGGTAAAAACGTCATAACTTCTTCATAACATATCCAAATTCAGTAAGACCAAATTTTTTGGTTATAGTACAATCTTTGGTTTTGTGTGTACAATTTTCAGATCCATACAACAAATATTCCGTGTGGGGCACACTCTACAAGTTCACTCTCTAGAATAAGTCAGAATTCAACAAGGTATGCCATTTTTTATATAACTCCTTTTTTGAGATGTTTCAAGTCGTGACACCTGGAGGAATTGCATGAAACACAATAAAGAACATTGTGTATTATTTTTAGATCTTTATTCATTACATGTACATAGTTATCATTATTTCAAGTTAGGGTTGTTGACTAATCCAAAACTAGTCATGTGAGACTAAAGTAAAGTTCGATGAAAATGCTAGTCTCTTGTTGTTAAATTTAAGGAAGGTTTGAAGGTATGTGATCATATACACCAGGTCTATTGAANAGTTTGAGGTACATAATGATGCATTCTTGATGCATGGTTCAAGTTATTGGTACAGGTTGTTTGGTGCAGGTTGATGGTACATGTTTACAGCAGTATATCTCACAGTGATAGTGTGACAGTGGTTCCATCATTCTACTTGTACGTCATGGAAGCTGGATGGGTCAAGGATATATGGTTGTAGTCACCTTCCGGTTGTAGCTTGAGAACATAGAGGGTTGTAGCCTCCTTCTGGTTGTAGCCATAGAATTGGGGAGTTGGGGCTTCCCTCGAGTTGTAGCCTAGGAAACTAGGGGGTTGGAGCCTCCTTCCAGTTGTAGCTGGAAAACAAAGGAATTTGGTGCTTCCATGAATGTAATTCTTCAATACATATAAGAAAAATAATTCTATGGTTTTCTCTCACTTTTGGTTTCCATGTAAAGACACCGGTGTACTGTGTATGTGTATGATTGTTCATTTTTTCATTGTTTATTTACTCTGCAAATATTGGATGATAATTCTACATTCATATAACAGTTGCATTATATGGTTAAAAATGATTAGATTTCTCTATTACTGAGTCACCCCCCCTCTCAGTAATCCAACAATTGGTATCATAGCAGGTTCCTTCAGAAATCTATTTAACCACTGCAAGGTAGATCATGGAGAGMAAGAACATTTATAAAAGTGGAAYACCATAGTTTGATGGCAAGAAGTATGAATTTTGGAGCATAAGGATGAATACATATATCCATGCAYAGATATTTGAAATTTGGTAATCAATTGTAGATGGCTACACAGTGCCARCAGTTCCACCRACAAATGAGAAAGCAATGAAACTCGGTCAGAATAATTCCAAAGCCACAAATTCACTTTTGAATGGTCTTAGAGAATCATTATTCACCAAAGTTKCACATTGTAAATCCACTAAAGATATTTGGGACAAACTTCAAAATATTTATGAAGGAGATTCAAAAGTCAAAGAAGCAAAGCTTCATACTTATAGAGGTTAGTTTGAACAACTAAATATGAAGGAAGATGATAACATTGCATATTACTTTTTACGAGTTGATGAAACAGTAAATGCAATCTTAGGATTGGGAAAAGAAATCAAAGAATCTGTAATTGTTCAAAAGGTACTAATATCTCTTCCTATGATATTTGACCCTAAGATATCAGCACTAGAAGAAAGACAATATATAAAATCAATAAGCATGGATGAACTACATGGAAGTTTCACATCATATGAAATGAGAACTGAACATGAAAATCCAGATACAAAAGAAGCATCCTTCAAAAGCATCAAAAATTTCAAAGAAAAAGGGAAAGAAAAAATAAAACGAACATAGTAGCAATAGTGATGTCTCATAAGATGATGAAGAAGTGGCCAACTTTGTCAGAAGATTGAACAAGGGAACCAATGACAGGTATATAGGTAAGCTTCCTTTGATTTGTTTTAATTGTGATGGTATTGGTCATTTTTATAACAAATGTCCTCGTAAGAAAAAGAGAAATGATGAAGGTTACTCAAGTAAAAAACAAACATATAAAGTTAAAATAACCACAAAGAAAGTATTCAAGAAAAGATTATGCACCAAAGAAGACATCTCATCATCAGATGAAGATGAAGAAAGCGACAGTGAGACAGAAAGAGTTATATTCATGGTAGTAGAATACTCTGATAAATAAGACATTGAAGAAGAATATGAAGAGGAAGAAGTTGACTACCGAGAAGAATTGTTTTATTCCATAGAAGTTATCAGAAGAGAAAAAAAAATACAAGCAGAACTAGACAAAAAAGAAGACACTCAGGAACTAGAAGAAATAATCATAAATTTGAATATTCAAATTGAAGAAGATAAAAGAATTGAAGAAGCACTCAAAGAACAACTAGAAGGAAGAGACATGGTCATTGGAAATTTGGAAGGATAAATTGTCACATTAAGAAAGGATCTTCAAAAGAAAAACATGTAGAACAACTCAAAAGTTTTGAATGGCATTATCAACAGTCAAACAACTCATCATGACAAGTCCAGACTTGGATATAATCAGATAGAAAATGGATCAAGATCCAAAACAACAGAACAAGAAACATATCCAAAACGTTATGTAGAAACAATCAAAGGGGATAGGAAGGTCTACAAAGAAAATTACAGGGACACTCCTCCACCGAGAAGATTCATAGTTCATAATCAACGACCAAAAAAAACAAATAGGACTTAGGAAGAAGAAGGATTCATAAGAGTACCTCCTTTCAGAAGATATTCAACTCCCAGGTATCAAACTATATTTTTTGGTTTATGTCATGCATGTAATAATTTTGGACATAAATCTATGAATTGAAGATCTAAAAGTAGGAACATAAACAACTTTGAAATTCATACACAAAAGGGTTATCCATGAAGGCCTAGTGAAACACAGAGAAGAAGTTACAATAGGTTTGAATCTTTGAGCAATGAAGTGGAATGCTACAAATGTAACAAATTTGGACACATGGCCAAAGATTTCATAATGAAAGTCCCTCCTAGAGAACCACAAAAGAAAAACAACAGTCATAGACAAGAACCTCAGAAAAGGACATGGATAAGAAAGAAGAATCAGTATAGAAATGAATAATGCACACTCGCTCTACAAGATAAGCAAAATAAATGTGGTTGGTATGTTGACAATGGTTGTTCAAAACACATGGCAGGTGATAGAGACATGTTTCTTACATTAAGAAAGGAAAGATATGGATAAGTCTCCTTCGAAAATGATGATTCAACTAAAATCATTGGAAAAGACACAATTAGAATTGGGAACAAGAATACTAAGGCAGAAAATGTTCTACTAGTAGAATATATGAAACATATTATTTTAAGTGTGAGTCAAATGTGTGACTAAGGTCATAAAGTTACTTTCGATTCACAAAAGTGTGAGATGAGAAAATAAGGTTCATGAAAATTGATTGCAATAGTTGCGAGAACTTCAAGTAACATATATGTATTAAGTGAAATTGGAAATGAAAAGTGTTTCCTAGGAAAGGAAGATCAAAGTTAGCTATGGCACAAAAGAATGGGTCACATTCATTTTGATAACGTTGTCAAATTCAACAAAAGGGAAGTAGTTAGAGAAATAACCCAGATCACGAAACCAATCAACACTTTATGAAAGCATTGTCAACAAGGAAATAAAGTAAAGACCAGGTTTAAATCAAAAGAGTATGCAATGACAATACCAATAGAAATTGGGCATACAGATATAGTTGGACCAACTACAACAAAGGGTATAAAAGGTGAGAAATATTTTATGTTATTAGTTTATGATTATACAAGAATGATTGAAGTTTTCTTTCTCAGGAATAAATCAGAATCTTTTGAAAACTTCAAGGTCTACAAGGAAATGGTTGAAAGTGAAATGGATTAAAAAATCAAATCCTTGAGATCTGATAATGGAGGATTTTTCACTTCAAAGGAAATTATGGCCTACTACAGCAGGCATGGAATAAAAAGGCAATTATCCATTGCTAGGACACCTAAACATAATGGAATTGTTGAAAGAAATAATGGGATAGTACAGGAAATGGCTTGAACAATGCTAATGGATTCCAAATTAATAGATGTATTTTGGACATAGGTAGTGCATACAACAGTTCACAATCAAAACATATTAAGTCTCATTAACAACCCTAATAAAACTCCCTACGAGCTATGGAAAGGAAGACCAACAAATGTGAAGCACTTCATAGTTTTTGGAAGCAAATGTTACATCAAAAGAGAAGATGGAAGAATGAGAAAGTTTGACTCTAGTGTGGACAAATGAGTACTTGTTGTTTACTCAAGTACAAGGAAATCATACAATTGTTACAACCTAAGATTGAAAAAAGTTGTGGAAATCGTCAATGTAACAATTGGTGAAACAAGTAGACAAGAATTAAAGGAAGCAAAAAATGAATCAATGGAATAACTTTACGAAGAAGAAGTAGAAGATGAAAAAGAAATAGAAGGGTAAGATGAAGAGGATCTGACAGAATAAGAAGAGAAAGTTCAACAAGTGCCTCCAAAGACACCTAGCAGACGAGTACAAAAGAATCATCATTCAGATTAGATTATCAGAAACAAAGATGCGGGAGTTGACACTAGAAGAAGAATCTGTTCACGAGAACAAATGCACCTAGCACTCTCATACATGATTGAACCAACCTGTTTTGAAGAGGCCAGTAAAGATTAATTTTGGAATAAGGTCATGGATGAATAATTTGATCAAATAGAGAAAAATGACACTTGGGAATTGGTTCCAAGACCAAAAGATAAGAATGTGATCGACACAAAGTGGGTATACAAGAATAAATTGAATGAAGATGGACAGGTTACAAGGAACAAATCTAGATTGGTATGTAAGGATATGCACATGTTGAAGGATTCGACTTTGAAGAGACATTTGCCCCAGTTTCCAGAATGGAAGAAATATGATTTCTTTTAGCTTATGCATGCTCCAATAATATTAAAGTGTATCATATGGACGTAAAATCAACCTTTCTGAATGGGGAACTTGAAGAAGAAGTGTACATTGAAAAACCATAAGGATTTATTTGCCAGAGAATGCAGATTATGTGTATAAATTAAAGAAGGCCTTGTATGGTCTAAAACAGGCTCCTAGACCATCGTACTCTAGATTGGATAAATATCTACAACAAGCAAGGTTCAAAAATGGAAGTGCAAACAACAACCTCTACATCAAGGTAACTCAAGATAGTATTTTATTAATTGAAGTTTATGTTGATGATATTATTTTTGGAAGTACTAATGATAGATTATGACAGAAATTTGCAAAGGACATGTAGAATGAATTTGAAATTTCATTACTTGGAGAACTATCCATCTTTCTGGGTCTTCAGATACGTCAAAGAAACCAAGGAATGTTTATTTCTCAAACCAAGTATATCATAGAAATGCTACATAGGTTCGGAATGGAAGATTCAAAGTCTACAAATCTAAGGAAATACAGGTCAATGATTGGTAACCTACTATATGTGACATCATCCTAACCATATGTAATGCAGGATGTTGGGCAAGTGACACAATTTCAATCAGCACCAAAGGAATCACATGTATTAGCAGTGAAAAGGATTTTCATATATCTCAAAGGAACAAAAGAGTTTGGATTATGGTATCCAAAAGGAAAGGATATATCACTTATTTCCTACACAGTTGTAGATTGGGAAGGTTGCATTGATCACTGACGAAGCACTAGTGGAGCAACGTTCTACTTGGGTGAGTGTTTAGTATCATGGCTAAGCAAGAAACAATCATCAATATCTTTATCTACAGTCGAGGAAGAGTATATTGCAGCAACAACATGTTGTACATGGGTTTTATGGATGAAACAAACTCTGACAAATATACAGGTTGAGTATGATGAGCCCATTCCAATATATTGTGATAATACAAGCACCATCAGTATCTAAAAGAACCTAGTGGTGCACTCCAAGACAAAGTATATTCCAATGAAGTATCACTCTCTACAGGAACGGGTTGCAAAAAACAACATCATAGTTGAATATGTGGGCACAAAAGAGCAAGTGGCATACATATTTACAAAATTGCTTCAACGTGAATCCTTTGAGTATCTTCGCTAAAGACTTGGAGTTATTTCTACTCCAAAATGAATGCTTTTGAATTCTTATCTTATATGTCTTAGATGTACACGAGGAAGCACCATAAAGAGGACAATTCAAGTTGGTAGATCAAACGAGTTAGTTAGGGGGAGTAGCCCCAAATGGAAAGATACCTTTTCCATTGATGACAAAGGGGGAGATATTTATCAAATGCAGAGGATAGAGGCATGGTTCTGGGGGGAGCATTGGTAACATATATGAAAGGATGGTTCCAGGGGGAGCATGAGTGATATGATTTCAATATTGAATCTGAGTGTTGC
>JZKD02S2077290.1:31758-44414 GCA_000966675.3 Picea glauca | reverse complement strand
ATGGTTTGTTTTACTATGAATGTAGCTATGGGTATGACATTTTGAACCTAGATTGTTCAAAACATATGTACTAAATTTCCAATTTGGTTTGGAGGAAACATAGTTATTAATAAAATATCCATAATAAAGTAATACAAAAGATAAATCATGTGTAGAGATAGATCAAATCCCTTGAGGTGCAAATGCTTCTTCATGTTTTTGCAATCCAAAAAAAGTTTACACATCAAGATATTTCACCTCCCTCGGTGCATGATAGATCCCGAGTTAAAATGGATCTATGTTGTTAATAATAAATCAACATAAATCCATCTTAACAATGAATCTATTAATCATTAATATATTTTTGTAAAGATTTATTTTTTATACCTATCAATACTTAAAAGATGCTTTGAGGTTAACATGGATTTATGATAGTTGTATCATAATTGTGATATATAAACATTGTGCCATGTCATCATCATAATATCATGTTGTTATGTGTTAAGCCACTATGTTATGGTCTCATAACATGTTAATGTACTCCATCACATCACCATGCATTTATGGGTCCCATTCACTTTATATGTCATGCATGTAATGTTTTATTTCATTAAAATGACTTCGCTTCATACTCTTTATGTTACCATGTTTCACAATATATAATGTTTTATTTTATTGTATTGAGGGGTACTTTCTATAATGTGAGAAGAAAGATGTATATGGTAGTGTAATGTTCAAAATGTAAAGTCAAAATTATAAAGATAAAATAAAATATAAAAATGTCAATTGAGTTTAGCTCGGGTGGTTGTGAGGAATTTGTTATCCTCCCCATCGAGGTTAAATTCTCATAAATGACATGTTGAGTTCTTAAAGAGTATATCATTGTTATGGTTTCACCCTATATTTCAATATACTCGAGCTCAACATGTCACTCCTCCCAACCATCTTAACTAAACCTAATATTATATTTGTTATTCATGAAAATAAATTAAATTCATAAAATAAAAATCTTTATTAAAATTTTATATACTAAAAATTTCATCTAACACTTGATAAAACCAAAATTAAAATCATTTATACCAATTAATATTAAAATCATATAATTTTCCCTCATGTACCAATTAATATTAAAATCATACAATTCCCCTCATGTAATCTCATTTTATTTTGTGCATTGTATTTTATGAAAACCACTTTAATGGTTTACAATGAATCATAAACTTTATACTTTTAAACACCCCTTATTATACCAATGTTAATACCATTTTAAAATTTGAAATTTAAAGCTCATACTTCTTTTTAAACGAGGGATATAAATTTCATTTCATTAAAATTAGGGAGTGAAAGTAGACTCTCTAGTTAGAAACTAGACTTTATTCGGGATTTAAAAGTGTGATTATTGGTTTTCAAAAGTGTAATTATCATTTTTCAAAAGTATAATTATTGGTTTCTAGAAGTTTGATTATTGGTTTTCAAGAGTGTGATTATTGGTTTCCAATAGTGTGATTATCGGTTTCCAATAGTGTCATTATCGGTTTCCAATAGTGTCATTTTCATTTTCCAAAGTTACACTAACAAAATTTATTTTTCTTAGCAAGTGTTGTCCCCTATCTCTAACATGGGACAAGAATGGCCCTAGTTTCAATTGACCCCGACTTAGAAATCATGCACGAAGCAAGGTAAAAGAGGGTCCAATCAAGGGATCACGCCTAATTTATAAATTGGGACAAGGGAAAAGTTTGAACATGTTGGTGAGAGATCAATTTGGAAATCAAGCTCAATCTAAGGGGCAAGGAGAAGTTTGAATAGGTTGGCAAGGGCCTGATTTGGAAATCAGGACCAATATGAAAATTGAGACAAGGGTAAAGTTCAAACAAGTGAATCGAGGGCTCGAGTTGGAAATTGGGCCCGAACTGGAAATCGACCAAAATGCAAAGTTCAACCAAGTTAAAAGAGGGTTTGATTTGGAAATTAAGCTCGATTTAGGAATAAATAAAGAATCAAGGTTCAAACAAGGAAAACAAGGAAAATATTTCAAACATTGAAAGGGTTAAAAAGGATAATGGATTTTGGCTAAGTGCAAAAACCCTCAAGTATTTCAAAACCTATGAAGACAAGTCTTGATTTTGAATGAAATTTTTGATGAATTTTTTTTAGTCTCAACAAGGTGACACTATAAAGGAATAACCCAAACAAGTTCACTGAATCCATTTTAATATGTTATTTTTCATTGATATTTATACCATATTACAAAACTTTTTCCTAGTAGAATAATATTCCAAGTCATGTTCATCATATAATATCAGTAAATTTCTCTTAAAACCCACATCTCGGGTCAAGAGTGAAAATCCCATTATATTTCTTCGAACACTAGAAATAAAGTCTCATTCACCATCACATATATTTTCCACTTGTTGTTGATATATCTTAATTTCCATGTGTCCCTTTTCATTTATTTTTACTTTATCTTCGTTTGCATGCTATTTTCATTTACCCATAGTTTCCATTCCCATACGATGTTATCCACATCAATGATGTCATCTTTTTTTCTTCCATTTGTCTACTCTTTAGTTTTTTTATCTCAACCCACATATCCTCCATTGGGTTTCCATCATTGAACTAGAACCTAGTATCTCTCAATATCATCTATATATTTGTAGACATCACCTAATTATTTTCCTAACCATGTTGGCTTACTATCACTTGCTCATACAGTGAGCATACATGATTTTTCTTCACATATTTTCTTGGATCAAATTCTTCCATAGGATTGTTACAAGAAGGACCCACAAATATTTCATCAATAGTAGGGACCCTTTAACTTAGGTAATCATCCATGATATATGTTCATGGTTGAGTATCATTACTAGTGTTTGATTCTTGTCTTGTTTTCTTCCAGAAAGAACACTTAGCCTTGCCTGATTAACTAAGGGAACATCTAAATCCTTTAGCTTTGCCTGATTTTCTAAAGATATTATCTTTGGAAGTCGATATTCCTTACCTCCATCTTTCGTTGCTTCATTAAAATGAGTAATGGATGTATTTATTCCTTTCTTCAATTATTCCATTTCTTTTAGTGTTTTGAATGGTGATAATATAGGTTCCAACTTAGACAAGTTTGACATGCCATTAGCCACTTTTTTCCATATATTTGTGCAATGATACCAATTATCATCCCTAATAACTTTCTTATATAGCATAACAGGGGTTCCATCTGAATTTGAAGTATTGAGGGGATTTGATACTCAAAATCTTCTGAATTCCATCCACTAAGTGTTTCCCCACAAAGTCCTTAAAATTATAAACCTCCTCAATCAAGTATGGAGTAAAGTTTCTTTCATATTGAACAATTCTATAGTTCTCCATGATATGAGGGAGTGATAATATATCTTTTCTTTTTAGTTGATAGCCGCCCATATCTTCAATCTAGAGCTTCATGTGTGTGATCAAATGGAAGGAATCTTACCTATACGATTGTAAACATGTTTTTTTCTATGAGCATGGATGAAACAAAGAGAGGTAATGGTTCTTTTTGTCGCCTCAATAATTTTCAAGTTGCAAGAATAAAACTAGTGTGAGTTTGTTCAAGGAATTTCTTGGCATTAAAAAATCTTGCATGGATTCTCTTACATTCTTGATAATTTTCATAGGATTCATTTTGTAAAAGTGCAACATCCAATGGATGTATTGAAGATCCTTTATTGTATAAAAAATGTCCAAATTCATCAACCATTGGGTCCTCTAACTTGCTCAATCATAAAGATGAGGATATAGTGAAGTTTGAACTTATATCTACAAAATGGAGGCCAAAGTGACCAAAACCCCCATTCTGATGCCCATGTGTAATCATGCTAGTTAGATGACCTAGATGACCTGGGATATTATAGGTAGTGTTACCTAACTTTGCCTTCATTAAAATCCTTGGTATGGAAGTATTCATCTTGTCCATCTTGTCATCCACAATGCTTAAGTATTTCTAATTTTTTTCTATGATTCCAATCTATGGGCATAGTAGGATGAGAAACAACTTGTAATGTACTCCTTGTGAAATGTCTGGACTTGGTGCCAATATTTTATCACTATTGGGTCAATGGTGCCTCTACGTTTCTGGAAAATTTCACACCAATCATCACACTTAGCAAAGAAAGTGTTATTTGTAATTGCAACATCTGTAAAATTCCTTCTTAACTTGGACTATGACACTACAGGAAGTTTAAGCTTAGCAAGGTCCCCATTACACTTTTGAAGAATTATTTTCTATGTATAATTTGTAGGAAATAATCTACGAGGCATCATTGTGCCATACTGATGCACTAAATGAGTATGGTGTGGAGCTCTATCTAGATTTTCATTGACCTCCTTCTGAAGGCTAGCTATTATAGCTAAAGTATTAGGCCTTATTTTTTCTAACCCACAATTTCAATTTACTGCTCTTGCGTCACCATTTAGAAATTTCTTCTTTTTAACTAAATTAGGTGTCTATTGGTATTGAAAAAGATTTATACCATGCATTTTGAAAAACTTCAATTGCATCAAATTTCATGTCAATCAAGATCATTTTCTTTCTGTTTCCACACATTTTTATAATTGCTTTTGATTCCAATACATTGAGCACAAATTCCCTTCTTTCATTCTCACCCTTGGATTTAATAAAGTGTCACCCATTAGTTAATAGGCCATTGGGTATTTAAAAACAAAAATTCATTTTTACAACATCTTCCATTTCTTAATCATTTGGTGAAGCAATATTCATCTTCATATTCATTGGAACCTATTTTCCTTACACACCCATGAGATGAATTTGGTATTGGGTGTTTGTGGTAATTACATGGTTTTCTTATCACTAATTGGCCATAAGAGCAATTCATACCAATGAGATAATCCAATTGTGGAAGTGGATCTTCTAATGCTCTCCACATATTTACCTCTACCTTTGATGAAATTTCCTTTAACTTCACATCTAATCAGGCACCACTGAGGGGCACCAATTGGTGAAAAGTCCACCTTATCAAAGAACCCTATAATAGAATAAAATGGGTGCAAGTTTGTGTGAAGACTTTATAGATATGAATACCAAAATGAAGTCCATCTAACCTACCTAAATGTACCACTTTTCCTTCAAGCACATTTATAATAGTTCTCTCATCAACATACTTATTCTTAGATGAACATAGATGAGTTATCTTCACCGATACACCTTTAAACTTCAAGTTGTGATCTTCAATATGTGAAGAGGATGAATTTTTTTATTAGTGAAGCCCTTGAACTGGTAACAACGATCATATTCTTTAGTCTAACATTTTATCTATTGGTTAATATATTCTTGTAGGGTTTCACTAAGAGGTAGCATTTATTTCAAGGTGATTAAATTATTTCCACGGTTACACAAAAAATATGCGATCCCAACATATCTCCTTGAATAATGTGGTTTTCAAGAATATTTGAGATAAAACCCAAGGCTATGTGTTCCTCTTTATTTGAACATACATGTTTTAGAATGACATGGTCTGCAAGGAATTCCTTCGCTTCTTTTGGACCAACATTCACATAATCATCTTGCTCCCCATCATATTCACACTTTGATGTAGAATGATCCCTTGAAGTTATATCATCCTCTGAAGCATTTTCATTCTTTGAATCACTAGACATTGAGTCATCTATCAAACCATACTTTTTTTGAGATATTGAGCATTCACTATGATTACACATTTGCATATTAGGATAAGAAACAAAGTACATTCCACTACGAGTGTCTGCCAATGTCTTTAGTTCTTCATCCAGACATGACAATGTGACCTCTCCATTTAAAACATTAACAACATTGACAACAAAGCAATACGACATGATATCATACAATGCATCTTTTTTCTACTTAGGTAGACTTTACTTTCTACAACCATTGAATTTATCCAAAATAATTCTACATCTTCTCCATCCACAAATGAAAAGAGTAGTAATATTGATGATACGTAATTTAACAGGTAAACCACTTGTCTTAGTAAGTATAATTAAATGCATATTTATACAAAAAAATATTTCGCATTGATGCATAGATTTATGACAAAATGAATTGACCCACCACAAATACAAGTATGATAAATTATAATTATAATACAATGATAAAATTTTGAAATTGAAATGATCTCAGTGGACATCGGTGGAAGCCCACCTATTCCACTGGCTCAACATATAGTTTCCATTTTCGCATTTTTTCTACAAATTTTTGGGTCCCAATCTTCCGGGGACATTTTGAAGCCCTAAACAACGTTTTTTTGACGTAGCATCACCCAATAGATTTATGTTGGCATGTATTTGGCCATTCAAAATTATACTCCTTGGCTAGACCTTTTCGATGAGGTATCAAGTGCCCCATACATAGATTATATGAAAAAGTTGTTCCCTAGGGAAGTTGACATATCGGCTACCCCCACCAGGGCCCACAAACCTTTTGGCATTTTATCTTCTAAGGTCAGGGTTTTGGATGTTTAGGGTTTTCTCATTTATTCTTTATGTTAAAAATTCTTGGGAGCCTCATTGTAATCATCTTCTGGCGAATGTGCATAGTCATCACATCTCTTCTCAAAGATAAGCTACCACCATTCTGGCGAGTTCATTTCACTTTGATTTTATTTTATAATATCTGCATATTTAAGTCTTTAATAGAAATTGAGTATTGTTGTATCTCTATGTTTTTGTCTTATTTATGTGTTTCATTTCATTCCCTCATAAATCCGGATCATGAAAATTCTTCCCCATGTTTGAAATTTTCCTTGCAATAATCAAATATATGAATGGATTGGTAAGTTCAATTATTTGATATAACTAATCCCTTTTTGTATTTCATATTTTAAATTGCCTTATATAGAGATTTCAACCATTTTCTAAGTTTAAGAGTAAGGAAAAAAGTGTTCAAATCATGAGATGGGTGGTAGGAGTGCCAATTTGAATGTTGGGACCGATCTCAACATCATGACCTATCCACATAAATATTCGATGAGGAATGCATTAGAATTTGAGGACGATTAGGAAATCGAGAAATTTGATAGGTAGGTTAGTGAAAGGAGGGCCCGATTTGACAATCGATCCTGGTCGCCAAATTGGGCAAGGTTTTGGCAAAGGAAGGTAATGAAAGGTCCTAATTTGGAAATTAGGGGAAGGCACAGTTTGAAAGTTAAGAAAAGAAAACTTGAATTTAAACTTGAAAAATACCATAGGATTCAAGATAATAATATATAAAAAAATTCAACTCAAACTTCACACGAAGAAGTTGAATTTGATGGTTGAACATGGGGGTGAAGTTTCAAATTACAACGAGATTGATAAGAGGGGTCGAATTGAATATTGGGACTCCTTTTCATGAACTATTGTTCTGATTTGATTATTTGGTCCGATGGCTAAATCAACTCCTCCATCTACGAATGATAGTGAGAATGGGCCCCAATTATTCAATAGGCCCCAATTCTCATATCAACACCTTGTTTTTGAACTCTACTCATGTGTAGAATTTTAAAGTCCATATTGGACTCCATAAGGCACAATAACACTCATGTATTAATGTGTATTTAAAGTGTGTCTTTTCCTTGCCTAGTTTGATAGCATCATAATTTAAATAACCACCTTTTTCAAACTTACAAATAAATGCAACATGCCCCTTTGGTTTTTGAAATACAACTCTAAACTTTGAATGCAATTCATTCATATATCGAATAGTAGATATGCCAATTTGGTGATTTGCTTCCATTTTTAATGCTTAAAGTTGTAGAAGAAACTAGGAAAGTTACATCCCAAACATAGTAACCTATCAATCAACTTCATCTCAAAGATCTGATGTTTTCCTAATGGGGTATGATTTTGAAATGAACCAATTAAATGCATTATTTTTTCTTTAGCTTAAGGTATCATCCATATTGAATGCAAGATTTTCCAATTTGAATATAGGGAGTGGGTGCATTCATATTGATATATTTTCTTCTTCCCCTTCTTCACAATTTGTTTGTGTCTATGTGGGATGCATGCATGTGGATTTTATTTCATTTTCCTTCCCTTGTGAATTGATTTTGAAACTATCCAAAAATATGCATTGTTTTTCCCTTCTTCATATCAAATTCAAATTTATGTATCTTCTAAGGAGACTCAGGTTCAAACCATCAATATGAACTCCAAAATTTGAGCTCTACATTCATTATGACATCATGCACATTACTTCATGGTTAATATTTTCGATCCTTGAAAGTTGGTTTTAATTTGAATTACTAAAAGGAATCCTTTGGTTTAATTAATTTGGTTTTGAAGTTAACCCCCCATGTGCCCTATTTTTGTTTAGTAATATGCAATAATTTTTACATGGATACCAAGGGATATGCAAGAAGGAATAAAGGAATGCAGGAGAAGTTGGTAGTAGGCTAGCTAAAGGATCATATTGAAATAATAGAAGCTCCTAAAGAAACTATACCAGAAGTCAACAAGACAACCATGATAGAAAAAAAATCAGTTAAGAAGGAGAAAAAACCAGCCAAGGACATGCAACCATCCATGGAAGCTCCTAAAGATATCAAATTTCTCGTATACAAAGATACCATTTACATTATTGGATTTGATGGTGCCCATACCTATAACGAATTGTTCCATTTGGTTAAATATGGGAGGGGGCTAGGATATGGTGATGATTTAAATGAAAGCGAAGAAGAAGAGCTTGTGATATTCTAGAATTTAAGGAGGTAATTTGTTCATAATGCATGTACTGTATCCCCAGTGCTACCCTATGCAGAATTGATAAGATATCTAATAAAACACACAAAGGTTAGCACCAAAATAAATCTTGAATGATCAAGGAAAATGCATTGGCTCATTTTCACCAACATATTTTGAAGCCTATTACAAGATGTCCAAGATTGAGATTTACTTTACCAATGAGCGGGTGAGAAGTTTCACTCATGACCATAATTGTTATGACATTCTTTCTCATTAGTATTAAGAGGGGAGAACCTTCAATGCCCTAAGTAGTAATCCCTTCCACACCTTACACCTCAGGTTAGGATACACATGGGCAACCCAACTAGTAAGTAGGATGTATGGTGAGAAGGATTCATCCCATGTAAAGATATAGTGGGTCACAAAGATGCATTAGATAACAACAAATGGAAAAATTTCCAACAATGCATAAATATTGTCCAACAGATAAGCATACACTATACAAAAGGCTCAAAACGATGCACTCACAGGGTCTCAATAGTTTTAAATATATTATTATATACTAGATGTGGTATATGCCTCCCATGCATTCATAGGAATAGGGTGGTCCTGGTATTTAGAGCATTCCCTTGTTCATGATTCATTCAAATATTTATGGAAGAACAAATATAAATACCATTTTTCCCTTATTTGTGATGGTTTCATAACACCATTGTATGAGATCCATTTTTTCAAACCTTGCCCAAGAATATGCCAAGAGGATATAGAATATTGTAGAACATTGGGGATTGGTATTTAGGTGAGTAATCCACCTATATCATAATCTATGGAACTACACAGACACCTCATACTCTTCCAACATATGTTCCAAATAGACTTCTTATTCAAGATGTTGTTAGAAAAATAGGATCGCAGAGAAATAAAATAAAATTAAAATGCAGAAATAAAACATAGAATATACACAATACAATAGAGAGACAGATATACGTGATTCACCCAGTGTGGGATACGTCCACCATAGAAATTGAATGGGTTTCACGCCTCAGCAGGACTCGAATCTGGCATTCCAAGCTCCGCACTTTGGATCCATCATGGACACCAAAGTGCAAAGCTTAAAATTCTAGGTTTGAGTCCTCCTGAGGTGTATACCATAGAAGGAATTTGGTAGGAGATGTGTTGCGGGGTATGAAACCCCTTCAATTTATTTGGTGGATGTAGCCCACACTGGGTGAACCATGTATATATGTGTCTCTATTGTATTGTATATCTTCTGTGTTTTTATTTCTACATTTGTTTTTACTTTATTGCTCCACAATCCTAGTTTTTTAACAACTAGTATCAATGTTGTATATGCTTAGTCTTAGAACAGAAGGTTGATTTATTTGCAATATGAATGTCACTTTCATTGTCATAGTACAACCTGTTTTTCTCTTTCTTCTTTCCCAATTCCTCCATAAACCTCTTTAACCAAATCTTCTCTTTACTAGCCTCTGTAACAACAACATACTCTGCCTCTGTTGTTGAAAGTAAAACAACTTTTTGCAGTTTAGAAATCCAACTTACTGTTTTTCCACCTACAGTAAAAACATACCCTATGGTGCTCCTCCTTCTATATTTATCACCTGCCATATATGAATCAAAATATCCCTTTAGAACAATGTCTGAACCTCCAAAACAAAATGCATGAGTAGCAGTACCTTTCAAATACCTGAGAATCCACTTTACTGCCTCCCAATGTTCTTTACCTAGATTGTTCATATACCTACTCACAACTCCCACTACATGTGCAATATGTTTTCTTGTGAAAATCATCACATACATCAAGCTTGCAACTGTTGATGAATAAGAGACCCTGGACATGTATTATATCTCCTCTTGCATCTTGGGACACATTTCTTTGGTTAATTTGAAATGGTTGGCCAAAGGTGTACTAACTGGTTTTGCATTATTCTTTCTAAACCTCTCCAACACCTTCTCTCTGTACTCACCCTGAGACAATGTCCAATTGTGATTTTTCCTATCTCTTGTTATTCTCATACCAAGTATTTTCTTTTCAGCACCCAAATCATGGTATCTTGTCCAATATTTTCCTTCACCTCTTTATACAAGTCATTGTCGGTCTGTATAGTTAGAATATTTTCTCGAAGATTTGTCTTAAGAGGTATTACTAAGAATATGTGTGGTATTTGACTCAATTCATATGCCACTCTGTTCACCATACTTTTTATTTAAGTAATCTCGAAGTCGTATTCGCTAAGTAGTTCTGACCAACACCTTTGTTGTGCATTCAAGTCACTCTGCATAAATATATGCTGCAGTCCACAATGATCTGTCTTTAGTTTAATTTTTTTTTCAATCAGAATATGCATGGTATTCGACTCAATTCATATGCCACTCTATTCACCATACTTTTTATTTAAGTAATCTCGAAGTCATATTTGCTAAGTAGTTCTGACCAACACCTCTATCGTGCGTTCAAGTCACTCTGCATAAATATATGCTGCAGTCCACAATGATCTGTCTTTAGTTTGAATATTTGTCCAATCAGATAGTGTCTCCAAACTCTCAAGGAATATACCATTGCCAATAACTCCAAGTCATGCATTGCGTATTTCTCCTCATGATTTCTCAATTTCCTTGAAATGTAAGCGATCACTCGACTGTCTTGCATAAAAACTCCACCTAAACCTTCCTTGGATGTGTTCGTGCATACAAAGAATTCTTTGTCCATGTCGGGGACTTTCAGTATCAACGTTGTTTTTAACAACTCCTTGAGGCTTTGAAATTCTTCTTCGCATTTCTCAGTCCATACAAAGTTATTGTTTTTCTTCTGCAATTCTATGATCGAATTTGATATCTTCGAAAAACCTTTGACGAATTGTCGGTAATATCTTGCTAAACCCATAAAGTTGTGTACTTCTTGTACGTTTGTCGGTGCACGCCATTCCATAATAGCATCGACTTTCCCTGGATTCACAAAAATACCTTTACCAGATATGATATGCCCTCAGTAATGAATCTTTGATTGGTAAAGAGAACATTTCAAAAGTTTCCCGTATAATTTGTTTTCTCGTAGACATTGTAGTACTAATCTTAAATGTTCGTCATTCTCTTCTTTCATTCTAGAATAAATAAATATGTCATCAATAAATCCTTGAACAAACTTGTCCAAGTATTCACGGAACACCCCATTCATCAAGCTCATGAATACCCCTTGGGCGTTTTTCAGTCCAAACGGTAGAACTATAAACTCATAGTGTCTGAACCTCATCTTAAATGCAATTTTAGGAATATCATCCTCTTTAATTTGTAACTGGTGATATCTTGATCTCAATTCAATCTTTGAAAACAAAGTCACTCCTTTCATATGATCAAAAAAATCGTCTATTCTTGGTAATGGATACTGGTTCTTGATCGTTTCTTTGTTCAATTGACGATAGTCAATATAAAGACTCCATGATCCATCCTTTTTTCTTACAAAAATAATTGGCACACCCGAAGGTGACACACTTGGACGTATAATTCCCAAGTCCAACAATTCCTTCAATTTAATTTTCAACTCCTGTAACTCAGGCATTGACATCCGATATGGCGTTCTTGCTATCGGTTCAGTTCTAGGTTTCAAGTCGATTGTAAACTCCAACTCTCTTTCGGGCGGAAAACATGGTAACTCTTCTGGAAACACGTCTACAAACTCTCGTACTACTGGAAGGTTTTCTAATTGTTCCGCCTTGCCATTTTAGTTTAGCGCTAAGATTGCATATAACTTACATCCTTTGCGCATTATCTTCTGTAGTTGTAGGGAAGAAATGAACCTCAAGGACATTCCCTGGTTTCTTCCTACAATCACTATTCTCTATCCCACATTATCTGTCAAACTTAACTATTTCATCTTACAGTTGAGTATCGCATCATGCGATTCCAACCAGTCCATATTGATTACTATGTCATAAGATCATAATATCGTGACATATAGGTTGGCCTTC
>JZKD02S2077268.1:14462-37356 GCA_000966675.3 Picea glauca | reverse complement strand
AATGAAAATGTCTCCTTGGTATATATAGGATACTAGGAGGTATAATTACAACTAATGGCCTAAAGCCGACATAAATAAAATAACGTTACTAATCTAAATTACAACTAATGGCCTAAAGCCGCCATAAATAAAATAACATTACTAATCTAATATGCCCCAATTAAGGGGTAATGAGCCAATATTAGGGCTTAACAGTATGATTGTGTTGTCTAAGTTATAATATTGGCTAAGTATAAGAAATATTGAGATGTTTTAAGGTTATAGTTGGACATATGCCTATTGATTGTTGGTTGAACTAAGTTGTATAGTACTTAGCTTTGCATCTAACAATTTTATCTTAAAGTGAAGTTATTGGTAGACTTTAAGTGAAGAGGCGTAGTCTGGTTGTAGTAGGTGCAGTTTGGTCAAGCCACTACGGCCGAGGCAACTCAGTTCCACACCACTAGAGATGATGACATGAAAAAACTTGGGAAAGAATCTTACTTCCTTAATAGGTGGTTTTAAAGATCAACTCCTTCAGGAAGTTGTTTTCAAAACTAAGTTGGATTCTCTTCGCCATGTTTCAAAAGAAGAAGTAGGTTGGGAGGGCACTTTGACTAGTTTGAGATAGCTTTACAAACATCCTTTTCTCAGGAAGTCACATAGAAGGTTTTTGGGAATTCATGGAGGAACCATATGGCACAAGTGTTGGAGATACCTCTTCAACAATTTCCCAGAATAGTGCCAGCAGGCACTTGAGATTGGATGAAGGTGGAGGATGACTCTGATATTTTGTTACAGATCATGGTCGATCCAAGAGTAGGATAGATGGATGTCCCACTGCACCTTAGAGTGCACTTCAGCCAAGTGAATGTGTGTGCAACAATCATAACGGACACACTCCAGAGTGTCTTGGGTTCAAGTGCAGTTAAGCTTAGGCATTGTCCCACAAACCTTTTCAAAATGGTAGTGTTTTGTACCCATTAGCAACCCACTTTAGGTATAGGTAAAGCTTTTGTTTTTTGTTGTTGTTGTTCATTTCTTCTAACAAGTTATGCACAATAGGATTCTATGGACATAAAGGGGATTCCCTTCTTGGAGAAGTCTTTATAGTGGATAGGTGACTTGGATGGAAACCAAGGATGTAGTTCCCATCAAATTTGTTATGTGGATTTTATCATAAATGGGAAGACAATATAGGCATTGGTGGATTATGGTGCCCCACACAACTTCCTAAAGATGGAGTTGGCAAGTGAACTCGAACTTAAGATTTGGATCATGCAGTGCTTCAATCAAGGTGGTCAATTATAAGGCTAAGGAAATAACCAAGGTTGAATTTGTAGCTCACATACAATTGGATAAATGGAAAGGCCATGTTGACTTTGCAGTATTGTAGATAGATGAATTTTAATTCATTCTTGGGCAAGAATTCCTAAGGCGGATGTAGTTAGTTCTCATGCCATTTGTGCAAAAGTTGGTGATACTTGGAGGATAGACGACTTGTGTTGTGTGCACAACAATAATGAAGCTAGATGGAAGGGTGTGGATTGTCTCTAAAATAATCACGAAGAAGGCATCAAGGTGCCCATAATCACAACTTTTTGCAGCAATCATTGGAGAAGTGAATGAGGGTGGAGTGAAGATGCATATTCTGTCCACACTTGTTGATGTTTTGGATGATTTTCCCAATCGGATGCCTTATTCATTATCGAAAGTGCTCCCACCCAATGTGTATCGTCGACCATCATATTGAGATTGAATTGGGGTTGCATCCTCCGACTAAAGCTCCATATTGACTTTCTAGACTAGAGTTGGAAAAGTTGAGGTAATAGAATAAGCTTTTTTATGCCGACTTAATTAGACCTTCTAGGTCATCGTATGGCACACCATTCCTCTTCCAAAAGAAGAAGTATACCCTAGATTTGAGGTTGTGCTTGGACTACCACGCATTGAACAAGAAAACCATCAAAAGTTAATACCCATTACCTTTAGTCATGGACTGCTTTGACAAGTTGGCTAAGGCCAAGGTTTTCTCAAAGTTGGACTTGAGGTAGGGATAATGCTAAGTAAATATTGTGGTAGGAGATGAGGCAAATATAGCCATGGTGACAAGGTATGGCAACTTTTAGTTTCTTTTCATTCCTTGTGCGTTGTGCAATGCCCCGGCTACCTTTTTCACCTTGATGAACGATGTGTTCAAATCATTCTTGTATAAGTCATTGGTTGTCTACCTAAACGACATTGTAGTGTTCGGTGAGCACACAGAAGACCAAACGAAGCATTTGGTGGAAGTATTTAAGGCATTGAGGTGTAACTAGTTGTACTTGAAGAAGTCCAAGTGATTCTTTAGGTAGAATGGAATTCCATTATTGGGCTATTGGATTGGACAAGGATGCATCTACATGGATCTTGTATAGATAAGGGAAATTGAGGATTGGGAGGAACCCAAAATAGTTCATGAGGTAATATTTTGGCACCACTTAATGAATTTTTGAAAAACAACAAACCATGGAACTAGATGGAGAAGTGTTAGGTAGCATTTTGTGAAATTAAGCACATACTTCTGTTGGAAACTATGTTGAAACTACCAAACTTTGAGAATTCATTTGAAGTGCAGACAAATGCTTCATATTTTTCCATTGGAGGATTTTTGTCACAAGAAGGTTATCCAATGGACTATGAGAGAAGAAAGATACACAATTGCAAATGGAGGTACCATGTTCATGGGAAAGAGATGACGACATTTGTACATTACCTACAAGCATGGAGACACTACTTGTTGGGAAAACCATTTGTTGTGAAGACAAGTAATGTGGCAACGAGTTACTTTTCCACGCAACCAAAGTTGTCAGCCAAGCATGCATGGTGACAATATTTCTTGGCATATTTTGACATGACCATTGAGTACCAACTAGGAATGTTGAACGCAACAACAAATTCCTTAAGTAGGAAGGTATGACTTGGAGCCTTGGAGGAAGATGAGTTTCTAGTTCCCATGCAGAGTCATGCACAATTTTTCACACATTTGCAAGACAATATCCAAAGGGATTGCACAAGGATTCCACAACTTTGAACATCATGAAGCAACTGAAGGAAGGAAAAATGCAGAAGTTTTGGATGGACAATGGGATTTTTTACTTTGGTGATTGCATCTATGTGCTTGAATTGTCTAACCTTTGGAAGGAATTAATAACAGAGTGACATGAGTCACCTTGGGCTAACCACCCAAGACAATGAAGAATAATGGTGTTTTTGGAACAAGGTTACTATTAGGAACATATAAGGAAAGATGTGGAAGAATACATCCAAACTTGTCTTGTGTGCAAACAAGACAAGGTAGGTGCCAAGATGCAAGCTAGTCCACTACATCCTTTGTCTATTCTAGAGAGACCTTGAGTAAGTGATTCTATGGAATTCATCTCACAACTTCCAGTTGCATGAGGTATAATAGGATCATGGTGGTTGTTGATTGTTTTTCCAAGTATGTCATCTTCATGCCAATGAATGTTCATTTTGTTGTAGAGGAACTTGCAAAGTTGTTCTTTAATAATGTTGTGAAGTACTAAGGTCTCCCATTGAGCATTGTGTCAAACATAGACATAATGTTCACATGATGGTTTTGGATAGATTTGTTTAGGCTTGTTGAAACCAAAGTTGTTGATGATTTCAAGTTATCATCCTCCATAAACTGATGGGTAGACATAACATATCAAATTCCTTTTGGAGGATTACTCAAGGAACTTTGTGAATCCAGACCAATCGAACTAGATAGGGTTGTTGGATGCAACCTAGTTCAATTACAACATACAAAAGAGTTATGCAATGGGTTATTGTCCATTTGAGTTGGAAAATGGGTAGAAATTATTGACACCACATAGAGTTTTGCAAGGCTACTATGCGCACAACCTATCAACCTTAGGGTTCATGAAAGGATGGTGAGACAGATTGGAGATGACTCACATTCAATTGAAAAACACAATAGAAAGGATGAAGTATTAGGCAGATCATGATAGGAGGGAGGAAAAATTCCTAGCTGGCAACTTGGTCTTACTTAAATTGGGAAAAGAGAAAGTCAATCCACCAAGTGGCATGTCTGGTGCTTTGGTTCAGTGGTTTGAAGGATCGTTCAAGGTATTTGAGAAGATTGGCAATGTCACTTACATATTGGAGATGCCAGACCATATGAAATCTCACCATCAGGTTTTCCGCATTATTCATTCAAAGCCTTGTAGGATTGATGAAGGTGATCCTAGTATATTTCCACCATCCAGAGACACCACATTGATCGTAGGTAGAATAGATCTATAAGTGGAGGAAAAACTTGCACATAGGACCTCCTACTTCAACAAAAATCAATGGCATGAGTACTTTATCAAATGGAAAGATAGACCTGAAGAGGAGAATAGTTGGGAAAGGAAAGAGACATTTTGGCAACATGCAAGCAAGATCTAAGAATTCGAGAAGCAGAAGATTGGGTCACTTAGACATATGTTTGTTGGACGTTGTTGATACGACAACAATTTTAGTGGGGTAGGATGTAAGATATTCACTTGTGGATGGAAGTAGGTACATTGTTGAGGTAGGCATAGAGGGTTGTTGCAGAAGGATGCAATGCCAAACATTGCATGCCCGATCAAATGGATGGAGTGGTGAACCATCCATGTTATGTTTATACATATTTAGGATTCCTTGGGCACATGAGTTGAACATGTGGACCCAAGGGGTGAATCATCCCATAGCCTACAAAGTTTCCTTTAGACGATTCGAGATGCAATTATATGCCTTGGCACACTTAAGCACAACAGGGTGCACATGAGCATGGTCCGATGGAAGGACTGTGCAAACTGGGATGACCTGGGAAAACTTGGGATAACCTAAGCAGAACCACCATGAATTGGGACGACTCAATGGATGATTGGAAAAGAAGTCACTTAAGTGATGAAAAACGACACTTGGTACACCTTTGAATGAAGGGGATTGCAATTGCACAACAAACTCATATAAAAAGGAGGATGCTTCAAAGTGCTAAGGAATAATTTGCAAGAGGTAAGAAGTCATCAAGTAGTTCTATGGTTGTGCAAATTTCAAGGTTTGGCATAGTATGATGACTTGCATTGGCCAGGTGACAAAGGGAAAGAAATAGGACCTACAAGAGGCAGTCCTATAACTGCTTCAGGGGTTGGATTGATGGTTCTTAAAGGATACTTTCCTTTGTAATTGTAGTCTATAAATGAGCCACGAACATATTGGTTGCACTCCTTTGTTGTACTTGTAACATTATTTATATGATAAAGTGTTAAGGCACTTGCCTCAGGTACTTGTCCATATTAGTGTATTGTGGTTGCTTTATAACTATTAGATGTTACTATTTCTTGTGTTCTTGTGTTGGATGAGTTATAACATTGGCTAAGTATAAGTAATAATGGGATTTTTTAAGGTTGTGGTTGGATGTATGTATATTAATGGTTGGATGAACTAAGTTGTGTAAGACTTAGCTTTGCATCTAATTATTGTAGCTTAAAGCAAAGTTATTGGTAGACTTTAAGTGAAGAGGTGTAGTCTGGTTGCATTAGGAGTATGTTGGTTAAGACACTACAACCAAGGAAATGTAGTGCCACACAACTGAAGATGACAAAAGAAAAAAAATTAGGCAAGACTCTTAGTTCTGTGACACAAGCAAATTGATTTAGAGGAAAAGGGAATCAATGTCTCACTCAATTAATTGAAATGGATGGAAGAGGATCAATGAGATAGTCTATGAATCTGACAATTAATTACAATGGATGGAATGGGATCGATGAGATTAAGATTAATTGCAAGGGATTAGTGAGACTAGAATAGAACAATGAGTTAGCCTAGTGTCTTTCCTACATGATATAAGAGGCATGTAGATTGTTCTGTTAGGGTTAACCTTGACTCAGGAATGAGTCAAAGTGGTTTAGGTATCGGCACATGGTTTCGGGCACATGGTATTGATGGCCCATGGTTTTGCATGCTAGAGAATGCATGTGAAGAAGCCTTTATAAGGCTTGTAAGGCTCCATTATAACTTGGCCTGGAGGTGAGCAGTGGCTACCTCACTTGGCATGGCTTAGTTGATTTAGGTCAAGGTTAATAATAGATCTATTATTAGGATGGTTTTTCTCGGTAGGGTTTTTCCAGGATAATTGTGTGTTTATGTGTATGGTTGCTTGTGTATTATTATTTTTCTCTCACAAATATATTTTATTATGCACATTAAAAACCCAACAATTGGTATCAAGGCCATAGGGTTTCGAGATGGCTATGATCCTCCATGCATGGAGGGAAGATCCAAAGTAGCAGGCAACAAGAAAGAATATGAGCATGGAAAAACGAGAGGATGTAGCAACCAATGGCGATGGTGTAGTCACCATGAGACACATGAAAAAAAAATTATGGAGCAGAAATTGTTTGCATGTAAAAGGGAACATGGTTGTAAGACCTGGTAAGGCATGTGTAGGTAAAGTCCAGAGGAAGACCTAGTTGATAGGGGGCTACATGTTGAATCCCCAAGTCAAGTTTAAAGGGGGGATTGTTAGGGTTAACCTTGAATCGGGAATGAGTCAAAGTGGTTAAGGTCTTAGCACATGGTTTCAGGCACATGGTATTGATGGCCTGTGGTTTTGTATGTCGGAGAATGCATGTGAAGAAACCTTTATAAGGCTTTGTATCAATTTCTATATTCAATTTCGGAATTTCAAACAAATATCTCCAAAAAAATCAACCAAAAATAATCATTTTAGAGATGTTATTAGTCCATGCCTGTTATTAGTCCATGCCATCTCCACGGACTATAGTTTAATCAAACTATTTTGATTCTAGGTAATCAAGCTATTCGATTACATATTAATTCACTTAAATTTGCAATTATGTTTCTTTTATTATAGTTATGTTCAAATAAATTTTTCTTCAGTTAAATCTGTTAGAAATTACTATTTTTTTGTTGTTTAAAATCTATTTCTGAATATAGAAATGGATTCACCATGTTGAATACTATTTTTGTTGTTGTTGTTTAAAATCTATTTTTAAATATAGAAATGGATTCAACATGTTTAAAATCTATTTTTGAATATAAAAATGGATTCACCATGTTGAATATTATTATTTTGTTGTTGTTTAAAATCTATTTTTAAATATAGAAATGGATTCAACATGTTGAAAAATCCTTAAGGTACTTTTATTATACAAAAATAATCACTCAAATCTACCTCGCCAAAACAAATGTAAAAAAATATCATAAAAAAGAATAATTTCAAAACCTACTTCACTTCTCATACTAAGGAAAATTTCCACTTCCAAAAGCCTATGGTTGCAATTAATCCAAAATCAGCAGTTGTTACACCCAAAATTATCCCAATCACCTTGTCTTCTACTAATTTGCACAAGAATTATTAGTTAACTTAACTGGCTATGTTTTATTTGACCA
This sequence comes from Picea glauca, assembly GCA_000966675.3. Classification (NCBI taxonomy): domain Eukaryota; kingdom Viridiplantae; phylum Streptophyta; class Pinopsida; order Pinales; family Pinaceae; genus Picea; species Picea glauca. The sequence continues at coordinate 29,931 of JZKD02S2077268.1, read as the reverse complement.
AAATGAAATCTTTACAAAACCATATATCCTTTATGTGTCATACAGACCAAAGGTAACTTATCCTGATTCCCCATGACTTGCGGACGCGTTGGCTTTGAATGCACTTGGACGTTAATGACTACATGACTTGGGCGTGGAACAAGATGACTTGGCAGACGTTACGACCTGGGTGGATGGATGATGGGTGAAGAGTCAAGGGTGAAGTTTACGATTGTCTTGGACAAGAGTTGCTAGTGCAAGTGGCTAAGTTAACCACCATATAGAGTTGGAACTGAGGATGCATTGTTAACCACCATATAGAGTTGGAACTGAGGATGCAACCTTCGACAAAGTCTCCTCATTGACTTTTAGGACTTGAGTTCAAAGAATTGAGATGGTAATTGACAGAGTTGGTTGATGTTGGGTTCATTCGACCTTTTAGGTCACCATATGGCGCACCAATCCTCTTCCAAAGGAAGAAGGACACCACAGAGATACAAATGTGCTTGGAATACCATGCGTTGAATAAGCATACCATCAAGAATCAATACCCCCTACCTTTGGCCGTGAATTTCTTTAACAAGTTGGCTACGGCAAAGATATTCTCAAAAATAGATTTGAGGCAGGGATACTACCATATGAGCATTGTAGAAGGGGATGAGGAAAAGACAACCATGGGGACAAGGTATGTCTATTTTGAGTTTCTTGTGATGCCTTTTGGATTGTGCAACACCCGACCACCTTTTGCATGTTGATGAATGATGTGTTATGAACGTTATTGGACAAGTCAGTGGTTGTCTACCTAAATGACATTGTGGTGTTTACTGAGAACACAGAGGACCAAAAGAAGAACTTGGCAAAAGTATTTGAGGCACTGAGGTAGAACCAACTATACTTGAAGAAGTCCAAGTGTGTCTTTGGGCATATCAAAATTCCATTCTTGGTCCATTGGATTGGGTAAGGATGCATCCTCATGGACCTTGTGAAGATAAGGGAGATTGAGGATTGGGAGGAGACATAGATAGTCCATGAGGTAAGAAGTTTTCTTGGTTTGGCTAACTATTACCATAGGTTCATGGAAGGCTACTCCAATATTTCATCATCATTGAGTGACTTGTTGAAAAAGAAAAATGCATGGAATTGGACGAAGAAGTGTTAGACAGTGTTCTATGAGTTTAAATGCAAACTTGTCTCAACACCCTTGTTGAAGATGCCATACTTTGAGCACTCATTTGAGGTGCAAATGGACGCCTTAGACTTTTCCATTCATGGAATTTTGTCACAAGAAGATCATCCAGTGGCCTATGAGAGCAGAAAGATACAAGACTATAAATGAAGGTGCCCCATTCAACAGAAGGAGATGACAATAGGCATGCAATGCCTACAAGCATGGAGGCACTACTTGTTGGGAAAGTCATTTGTTATGAAGATGGACAATGTGGCAATGAGTTACTTCATCACTCAAACAAAGTTGTCACCCAAGCAAGCGTGGTGGTAAGTTTTCTTGGCATAGTTTGATATGACCATTGAGTATTGGTCAGGCAAGCTAAACATATTCACGAATGCCTTAAGAAGGAAGGTGCAACTTGTTGCCTTGGAGGAAAACGAGTTGTTGGTGTTGATGGGTAATAAAATGCAAGTCTTGATAGATTTTCAAGAGAAGGTCAAGGAGGTATTGTAGAAGGATCCTCCAGCTTTGAACATCATGAAGCGGGTGAATGAAGGTAAGACACAGAATTTTTAGATGAACAATGTATTTTCATATTTTAGTGATCACATTTATGTGCCTAAGTCATGTAACCTCCTTAAGGAGCTCATAAGGGAATGTTGCGGCTTGCCTTGGGCTGGCCACCTAGGACAATGAAGAACATATGAGGTGAGACGTTGAAGAGTATGTTTAGACTTGTATTATGTGTCAACAAGACAAGGCAGACACCAAGATAAAAGCAGGTCTATTGCGACCTTTACAGGTTCCAGAGAGACCTTGGGTGGGTGTCTTGATAGACTTCATCACCCAACTTTTGATGGAACAAGGGAGGAAATACTGCATCCAGGAGGATTTCAATAGGCAGTACCAAGAAGGTTGTAATGTTCCCCGACCACCCTCTCCGGGGACAACGCCACTACAGACACACACGGTCTCAAGATCTGTTATAGATAATTAAAATTGTCCATGCCCAGACATAGTTCCACTGGGCTATGGCAGACAAAGCTCTTTACGGAATAAATCACGTATAAAATTAATAGAAATAAACAAGGATAACATGAAAGCATACATGCAGCAAAACACATGATATTATTATAAGAATCACAGACATGCACTAAAATACATCATTAACCATTAAGCACATAAATGATACTTATCACTTAATTGTAGTGCACTGACTATGTGCAGACCTTCCACAAACCTTCCAGCCTTAGACCATGCTGCTCATCACTCTCAGCATTGGGTCACCCTCGAGCTGGGACTAAACTCCACCGGGAAAGGGATTGTTAGGCTAGGCAAGAACAACAAGAATTTTCACCAGTCTACGAGAAGGATTTCCTCCAAGGAACCACTTACGCCCACCGCTCATAGAATCTCATTCCCGACATGCATGTCCCACCCTAGGAGTATACACCTTCACTGTCACACAGTCCATCGACTGCTCCACCTCCCTTCTAGGGCTTCAGCAACATGCCAGAAATCACTTCTGGACTGTAGCTGCTTCTGGACTCCCTCCAGGAGAACTCACTTCCCCGACAACTCTCTCACTTGAAGAGAGTTTCTCACAGGCCTGATAACCTGCTTCCTCAATCACGGGTCTAACAACCTACCTCTTCAAACCACAACAACAAATCGGGTAAGGCAAGGGGACGAATCAACAAGTTACATAGGTTCACAATGGCGGAAATGGCTCTGTATGCGTGTTGGTCCAGTGCGTGCATGAACTGCACAAGGGATGACAAGAATCCCGAGGATGAACTCGTGGGGAAAATGGCTAGATGAAACACAGGAAACCCGCAAGGTACAGGTTCAACAAGATATTAATTCGAGCTCGTTATAGAGGTTCGAGATGCTCGAGGGTTCAATAAATGGCATCCACCATTTTACTGCCTCCTGCTAGCTGCATGCATGAGTGGAAGGAATGGAAAAAGGATCCTTGAAACAATCAAAATCCCCACATATATTTGCATGTGCATGAGATGACACATGGCGCTCATGAAGTGCGTTCCTCTCCATTTGGAATTCGTTCCTCTTCCCCAAAGGAACTTAGGATAAATTCATATAATCCTTACTCCATTTAGAATAATAATATATATTATTCTCTGAGGTTTAAGCTCTTAAGCTTAGCCCCCTTTTCCATCCTCTCAGACCCTCCCTTACCCAGCCTAGTGGAGCCTAGTCCCCTATACTATTTTCATCGTGGTTGGTCTACACATAGTGATGCTTTTATATTAATGATTTGAATATTTACATATACAAAACAGGCTCCTAGCCTTATCATCCTAGGCTCTTTGGCCCAACTATCACATAATCCTCCTAGCTTATCATTACTTGGCTCACCAACCTATGAAACATGTTTACAATTCATGATTAAAAATTAGGGGCTTGGCCCTGGGGTATTACAATCCCCTCCCCTTATTTTTGCACTATCCTCAGTGTAATTCTTTTACACCATATCAACAAGATTTTCAAAATCTTCAAAAAGATGTCGGTATTCTGCCCACATTGCATCCTCATGCTCCCAAGTAGTGTCCTCAGGACTGTACCAGGCCCATTAGACCTTTACAATCCATATGGCTCGATTCCGGAGCAATTTGATTTTCCAGTCCAGAATGCATACCAGATGCACTTGGATAGTGCCTTCTTGCTCCACCTGAATCACATTCCAATCAATTACATGATTAGCATCAGGCATATATTTATTGAGCAATGATACATGGAATGCATTATGAACAGACATACATGCAGGTAAGGCAATCATATACGCTACTGGACCAATCCTCTCTAAGATTTCAAATGGTCCACAATATATGGCTTCCAACTTGGAACATTTTCCCAACTTCAGTGAACTTTTGTTGGCCTTAAGCTTCAAGAATACATGATCACCCACTTTAAACTCCCTGTGAGTTCTACCCTTGTCAGCATAGATTTTCTTCTTGTCTTGGGCAACCTTTAAATTATGTTTAATCCTAAACATTTTCTCTTCCATTTCTCTAAGAAATTTTGGACCAATCACTGCCCTATCAACTAGATTGTCCCAACTTACAGGATTGTTGCACTTTCTGCCATAAAGTGCTTCAAATGGACTCATCTTTAGAGGTGCTTGGTACCCATTGTTGTAAGCAAACTCTACCAAGTGTATATAGTCTTCCCACTTTGATGGTTTGTCCATCACATACATTCTTAACGTATCTTCTATTACTTGGTTTACCCTCTCTGTCTGCCCATCAGACTCAGGATGATAGGTTGTGCTGAAGTTCAAATTGGTTCTGAACCCCTTGAATAATCCCTTCCAAAATTTTGAAGTGAGTTTTGGGTCTTTATCAGAAACAATTGTCTTGGGAATACCATGCAATCGATCCACTTCCCTCATATAGATATCAACAACATTGGTTTCTTTGTGAGTAGTCTTCAATGGAATAAAATGGGAAACCTTGGTAAGCTTGTCCACCACTACCATGATGGAATCATGATGCTTGCTTGTCCTTGGAAATTTGGTGATGTAATCCATTGTCACCACTTCCCACTTCCACTCAGGAATGGGTAATGGTTGCAACAACCCAACTGGGTGTCTATGCTTAGTCTTGACCCTTTGACACTCCATACATCTGGAAATGTACTCATCAATTTATTTCTTCATATCTAGCCAATAGTATTGGCTCCTCACAGTTGCCATTGTTTTCTGATATCCTGGGTGTCCAATATAAGGCACATTATGCATCTCCTTGAAGATCATACTTTTCAATTACAGAGAATTGGGTATAAAAATTTTGTTCCTGTACAGGATAATTCCATCATCTCCCAATTTATAATCTTCGATTGTCTGCTACATTTTACATTGCTGCAATTTTGTTACCATCTCCACATACTGCAAATATGCTTTTGTAGCTTCAAAAATTTTACCTTTAAGATTTGTTTGGTACATGCTAATGGTTGTATCATGTAACTCATGCACTCTCTTGTTGAGTGCTTCAACCACCTTTTTCTCCCTTCCTTTGATGTGCTTGATATCAAATTCATACTCACAGAGGAATTCCAACCATCTGATTTGTCTATCATTTAAAGTTGGTTGATCAAACAAATACCTTAGACCATTATGGTCTATCCTCGGTTCAAATTTATTTCCCATGAGCTAGTGCCTCCACTTCTTTAAGGCATGTACTATGGCTGCCAACTCCAAATCATGAGTGGGATAGAACCCTTCATGCTCCTTCAACTTTATGGATTCAAAACATACTACGAAACCATTCTAACTGAGGACTCCACCAAGTCCCTCTTTGCATGCATCTATGAAAACCATTAAGTCCTCATTAGGATCTACAATTCTCAGAATCAGAGCACTGGTTAATAAGTGCTTCAATTGTTGGAAGCTCTTTTCACATTCTACTATCCATTGAAACTTCCTCCCCTTCCTTTGCAAGGAAGTGATGGGATGAGATATTCTCGAAAACCCTACAATGAATCTTCTATAGTATCTATCTAGACCCATGAAGGATCTGACTTTTGTCACATTCTTGGGTGTTGGCCATCCTCTAATAGCCTCTATATTTTCAAGATCCACTGCTATCCCTTCTTTGGATACGATATGCCCCAAATAATGAATTTGGTTCTGATAAAATGAGCACTTGCTCAATTTGGCATACAATTGGTGTTCTCTTAACACTTGCAACACCATCCTTAATTGATTCTCATGTTCTTCTTTTGTTTTGGAATATACAAGGATGTCATCCAAAAAGACAATGAAAAACTTGTCTAAGTACTTTCGAAAAACATCATTCATCAAACACATGAAAACAGTTGGTGCATTTGATATCCCAAATGGCACCACTATAAACTCATAGTGACCATACATTGTTCTGAAGGGAGTCTTGTTGATGTCTTCATATTTAATCCTTACCTGATGGTATCCTGACCTAAGATCAATCTTTGAAAATATCATTGCATCCTTCAACTGATCGAAGAGATCAACAATCCTTGGAAAAGGATACTTGTTCTTCATGGTTACTTTATTTAGCTTTCTGAAATCAATACACAATCTCAAGGTCCCATCTTTCTTCTTCATAAATAACATTGGGGCACCCCAAGGTGACACACTTGGGAGTATGTACCCCTTCTTCATTAGATCTTCAAGCTGCATTTGCAACTCCTTCAGCTTTGGAGTTATCATTCTATAGGGAGTCTTTGACATTGGAGCCGCTCCAGGCATCAAATTTATAGAGAAATCAATATCTCTCTTTGGGGGTAGTCCTAATATCTCCTTAAACACATCCTCAAACTCTTTTAGGACTACTTGATCTTCTAGATCTGGCACCCTATCCTTAGGTGTTTCTTCCATATGAGATGCAATCACTTTGCGGCCCTTCCTATAACACTTCTCCAGCTGCATTGTTGATATTTCTCGGACAATGACTTCCCTAGGAATTCCTTGGACTTCTCTTGAATTTCCTTCCTCATATAGGAAAGTGAATGCCTTGTTATGACAATATAATATGGCATGGTGTTGGTCCAAACAATCCATACCAATTATACATTCATATGAATCCAAAGGAAATATGTTCAGATCGGCCTTAGTCTTCAACCCATTCATGCACAATGGACATGACTTAACCAAATCAACAACATTTCTCTTGGCTCATGTAGTTAGTTGCACCAGCCAAGATTTCTCATGCTTGCATCTTGGCAATTGCAATGTTTCCACTACCTTAGGATCTATATAGCTATGACTATCCCCTGAATCAATTAAAATAGTAAAGGCATGGTTATTGATCATGCCTTCTACTTCAATCATGTGTGATTGAAATTTTGCTTCCTTGTTGTCGAGGGCTGCATAGATCCTTGGCACACTTCTGCCCATGTCCTACATTGTTTCTACTTGTTGGACATTGTGGAAAACTCTCACTTTTTCAGCTTTGTGAGGGAAATCCTTATACTTATGATCTCCTTTACAACCCCAACATTGCATCGGTGGTTTCCTTGGCATTTGCCCACCTACCTCAACCATCTTGGGCTCTCTAAAAGTTGGTTGTCCTTGAGGGTTATTTCTGAAGAATGGAGGCTTGCTCCCCTTCTTTCTCAGATATTTGATAAACTTCTTCTTGTCCTTCCAAGACTTTTGGAGGTAGGCTTTCCTTTTTGATGATCATACAAGCAGTTACCTCTTCTTATGGTTTCTTCCAAAGTTTTAGGGTCATCATATTGAATCTTGCCACTGATAAAGGATGGTAGTCCACTCAGGTATCTTTGGATCTTAACTGTCTCATCTTTGATTAAGGAGACATACTTCAGCAGTTCCATTAATCTCCTTTCATACTCATCAATGGTCATGATGCCCAACTTCAGTTCAAAGAACTCTTTCATCTTTTTGTCATAATATCTCTTGGTCAAGTATTTCTTCTCAAAATACTTCTTGAATTCTTTCCACATCACATTTTTCTCCTTTATGTGTTGCACCTACACAAGTTGATCCCACCACATGGATGCTTTTCCTTTCAAATGATAGATGGAAATTCTTCCTTCTGCATGACAGGAATAATTATGTAGTTGGAAATATTTCTTCATGCCTAGCAACCATGTCTAAGAATCTTCATCCTTCTTGTGTTCTCCATCAAAAGTAGGAGGTTTGATCTTATTCATTTCTCCTTTCAATTCATCCACCCTCGACCTCCTATCCTTCCTGACAGAGGATGGACTTGAGATAATGTGTGCTCTCCTATGGGAATGTTTTTGGGAGTTATGGTGATGTCTGCTACCACTCATTGATCTGTTGTTTTCCTCAGGTGTCTTGTGTCTTCCTGATTTGTTGGAGCCACTCTCCTTATATAACTTCCTCCCAATTATGTCCAGGTTTTCTTTAACTTCCTGTTGAAGTCTTTCTGCTACTCTTTGTCCTTCATAAGTCTTTCATTATCATCTTTGTGGCTCTGGACATCTGTCTGCAATTTTCTTATGGTCTCCACCATATTTATGTCTCCATCCTTTCCTTCTCCATGTTCATTGGAATTTGTTCCTTAAATTCCCATATGGACATTCATTCCTCCAACTTCATCTTCCTGATTGTAAGCCTCTTGTGCATCCTCCATCCCTATCCACTCCAAGAATATTATGTTCTGTTTTGGCAGCAAAAAACTTGGAAAAATTGTGCAACCAACATAACTCTTGTCAAGCTAACTGTCTGAACAAAACCATGCAACATGTACAATTATGGTTTATAAATGATCATAATTACTTCTGATAATTTTATGAGAAATTTTACTGTGCATAGACAATTTCCGGGTGAACAATTGTCCTCTACTATTCCATACCTTTCCAATGACTTATCCCTTGCTCAATTCTAAGTTTTGAGCAGGAAGTTATGACTATTTGAGAAATGGTGCTTCCTGGAAGATGATCTATGATCAATTGTTCTTAATTCTCATAGCCGAATTCACCCTTAGATCCATGCTAGATCCTCTCTTCAGCTTCATAGCCTTTTCCTTACTTCTTTGGATGCAGGTTTGTTCAATTAAGGACCTCACAGGCTCCTTCTCTAATCCCTTCTCTATTTCAAACATAATTTTTGGGCACTAGCCCCTTTTCTTCAGCCCCCAAACACATGTTACCACGGCTGTGACCTGATGCTATCAGATAGGTGCTTATCCAGAGCCTTGAGAGCTTCGGGGCCCTGGAACTTCATCTTAATAAGCTCTTGTTACTTCATGCCTCCCTTGGTGACATCAGTCATCCATGTCACTCCAGAAATTCAGGCTCTAGAGGATTCTCCTTTGGCACATCACAAAAACCTTGGACCATTGAACTCTCGAACTTCAGAACCCTTATGGGTCCACTTAGCTCTATTGTCATCAATCCAGGTGGTAACATGTTGTCCCACTGTTGAGCGACATGTGTTGGGTCTCCATTGGTTCTAAGAGCCTATGAAAAGTACAAAACTTGATGATATGTGGCATGCCTAGAGGAGGTCCACATCACCCCCCCGTGACATCATCATGCCACATCACTTCGAAACTTTCGGACTTCGGGACTTTGTAGGTCTGAAAGTTATTCCAACAATTTTCCCCTAATGCCGAACTCCTGAACTATTTAACCTTCTGAGGGCCATGAAGTACAATTGTCACCAATCGAAGTGGTGACACATGGCCCCACCATCAAATGACATGTGCCAAGTTCCAATCGGTCCTAAGGGCTTGTCAAAAGCATGGAAATGAGTGACATGTGGCAGACCTAGGTAGGTACATGTCACACCTAGGTGACGTCACCTCCATGTCACTCCGGCGCTGCAGGACTTCGAGGATCTATTCCCCCCCGTGCAACCACAAACCATTTCTTTCAGTGCCTCGAAACTATGAACCTTCTTAATCTTTGGACATGTATCCCTTGGAATAGACAGTCTGAATTGGTTCCGAACTTTGAGACTTTGGTAGTCTTCTCCTCTTATAGTTTTAAAACGGTTAGAGGGGCGAATTCTGAAGGACTTTGGTGCCTATCCTCCGCGGATCTTCCCTGGATCTAACAGATGTGAGGGGTTTTTCCCTTCCCGAACTATTCCAATGGCTCAAGTTTAACTTTGTGGCCCAATTCCATGCCTACTGTGGTTTATTAAATCATCATTCCTCCTGAGATTTCCAAGACCACCCAGGAGCTCTCTCAGTGCCCTCTTGTCACTTTGTATATCAATTTTGTCCCTTTGGAAACAATTCCTCTAGATTTTTTTCTATAACCACTTGTACGACCCATCCAGACTTAGTGTTGAAACCTTGGCTTTGATACCAATTTGTAACGTTCCCCAGCCACCCTCGTCGAGGAAAACGCCACTACAGACACACACTGTCTCAAGCTCTGTTATAGATATTTAAAACTATCCACGCCTAGACATAGACCTGCTGGGCTATGACAGACAAAGCTCTTTGCAGAATAAATCACATATAAAATTAACAGAAATAAACAGGGATAACATGAAAGCATACATGCAGCGAAACACATGATATTATTATAAGAATCACAGACATGCACTAAAATACATCATTAACCATTCAACACATAAATGATACTTATCTCTTAATTGTAGTGCATCGACTATGTGCAGACCTTCCACGAACCTCCTAGCCTTAGACCACGCTACTCATCACTCTCAGCAGTGGGTCACCCCAAAGCTAGGACTAAACTCCATCAAGCAAGGGATTCCTAGGCTAGGAAAGGACAACAGGAAGTTTCACCAGTCTACAGGAAGGATTTCCTCTATGGAGCCACTTACGCCCACTGCTCATAGACACTCATTCCCCACATGCCTATCCCACCCTAGGAGTATACACCTTCATTGTCACACAGTCCATCAGTTGCTCCACCTCCCTTCCAGGGCTTCAGAAACAGGTCGGATAGGAATTCTCAGAGCTCTGTAGCTACTACTATACTCCCTCCAGGAGAACTCACTTCCCCAACAACTCTCTCACCTGAAGAGAGTTTCTCACAAGCCTGACAAATTGATTCTTCAATCATGGGCCTGAAAACCCACCTCTTCAAACCATAATAGCAAATCGAGTAAGGCAAGGGGATGACTCAACAAATTACAAAGGTTCACAATGGAGAAAATGGCTCTGGTTGCTTGCTGGTTCAGTGTGTGCGTGAACTGCACAAGGGATGAAAATAATATTGAGGATGAACTCGTGGGAAAATTGTCCAGATGAAACACAGGCAACCCGCAGGGTATAGGTTCAATAAGATATTAGTTCAGACTCGTTGCAGAGGTTCAGGATGGTCGAGGGTTCAGAAAATAGCGTTCATTGTTTTACTGCCTCCTGCTAGCTACATGTGTGAATGGAAGGAATGGCAAAAGGATCCCTGAAACAATCAAAATCCCCACATATATTTGCATGTGCCTGATATGACACATGGCTCTCATGAAGCGTGTTCCTCTCCATTTGGAAGTCATTCCTCTTCCCTAAACGAACTTAGGATAAATTCATATCCTCCTTACTACATTTAGAATAATAATATTTATTATTCTTTGAGGTTTAAGCTCTTAATCTTAGCCCCTTTTTCCATCCTTTCATCCCCCTCCCTTGCCCAGCCTAGTGGAGCCTAGTCCCCCATAATCTTTTCATCGTGGTCAGTCTACACACAATGATGATTTTATATTAATGATTTGAATATTTACATATACAAAATAGGCTCCTGGATTAAGCATCCTAGGCTCTCTGACCCAACTATCACATAAGCATCTTAGCTTATCATTACTTGGCTCACCATCATATGAAACATGTTTACAATTCATGATTATAAATTAGGGGCTCGGCGTGGGGTATTACAAAGGTGGAGGCTAGACGTTTTTTTTAGGGTCATATAGCTTGCAGGATCACCTAGGAAGGGTCGTACAACCCATGGGCCAGGTCATTTAGGTCATAGGTTGTATATCTCACAACAACATCGTACAACCCACGGTAGCACTATACAACCCGCGATAGGGATGTACATGCCACAACAAGTCTGTAAAACATATGACTGGGGCTGTATAGGTTGTCATATAGCCAAAAGTGTAGAATAAAAGAACATCAAGAGGAAATGGGGTTTATTCAACAAAAAATTACACAGGTTTTGTTGTTGTTTATATTTTCTTTGTGTGCCATTTTCCCAGTAAGGGATCCCATTGGAGGCTTGGATATTATTTTAATGAAAATTACATTTGAAGGGAAGAAATTTGTTTTTCATGTGCCATTCTGAGATTGGTTTTCCATTTTTCTTCCCGTGTTTATTTCAGTGAATTATTCCACTCAATGTATTGTATTCTGTGAGCTGCAATTTAATTTTCAGCAAGGAAATCATAAGGAAATAATTTACTTGGGTTGTTTGGATTATAAAATTAACATGTTATTAGAGCACTAACTATGAAGGGAAGTTGATTTAAAAATATTTTTGCAGATCTATAAATCAACAGGGTTAATTCCACGACAATTTGATTTGATATAGAAATGGAAACAACCAATCTTAGGTTCGAAGACCGGTTGGATGGGGAATCTAACTTCTTGTCCTAGAAAGTAAGGGTTACCTTGATTTTGAAGGAATGTGACCTTTGGGAGATCGTGGAGAAGGTTGTTCATACACAGACAAATGCAACAGAGAAGGTCTCTCTCAAGAAGGACATCAAATCCCATAGAGTGATATTGGATGTTGTGATGGATCATTTGATCCTTCACCTAGAAGAGAAGTAGTCGGCCAAAGAAATGTTCAAGGCTCTAGTGGATTTATTCTAGAGAGACAACTTGAACATGAAAATGATCTTGAGAAACAAGATCAGATCCATCCAAATGTCAAGATTTGATAATGTTCCTAGCTACTTCAAGAGGATCACCCAGATACGTGATCAACTTGCAACCATTAGGGAGAAAGTGGATGATGCAGAACTTGTTAATGCGGCATTGAATGGGTTCACCAAGCCTTAGGAACCATTTGTCAAGGGGATTTGTGCTCAAGAAAAACCTCCATATTGGTAGAGGATTTGGGATGATTGGATCCAAGAAGAGACTCGAGAGGAGTCTAAAGCAAGCGAGCAAGCAGATGGGGAGGATAACCTAGCTCTGGTCATTCAAGACAAGAAGAGAAAAGGAAAGGGTTCCAAGGGTAACAATGAGGGGTCAACCTTACAATCGGGTAAGAAGAAGGAATTGAGTAAGATCAAGTTTTTTTCGTGCCATAATAATGGGCACTATGCATCATAGTGTCTGGAGAAGAAGAAGGGTAAGGAGAAATCGCAACAAATAACATCATCAACAGAAACTCAAGTGAATGAGTCGACAACGAAGTTTGAGAAATTCACACTATTCTCTTGCATTTCTACCAACACGGTCACCAAGATTGCTTGGTACCTAGGCAATGGTGCATCACGTCATATGATAAAAGCAAGGGATTTATTCAGTAGTCTGATAGAGAAGGACTTAGGGATCCACGTGGATCTTGGTGATGATGCCAAGTATGCAGTGAAAGGTGAAGGAACTATTTTGTTCCTGCTCGAGTTAGGAGGTTCGTTTGATGCCCAAGATGTGCATTATGTACCAGTACTGAAGAAAAATTTACTCCTAGTCTCAGTTATGGAGGAAAAGGGTTTTTTGGTCATGTTCAAGAAGGGACAAGTACTCATACATCTAGAGGGAGCTATCCCTAACACAATAATGGTCATTGGAGTTAGAGAGGGAAACTTATATAGGTTGAAGGGAAATCTTGTTCAAGCCTTGATACATGACCATGACAACCCGTGTGAGTTATGGCACAGGAGGATGGGACACCTTCATCACAGGGCGTTGTCGATTCTGAGAGAGATTCATTGGTATTCCTATTTCAGTGTTGAGAAGCAGGGCATGTGCAGAGGGTGTGCACTTGGAAAGACTACCAAGTCTGTTTTTCCAAGCAATGAGAGTAGGTCCAAGGGAAGCTTGGATCTTATTCATTTATATGTGTGTGGACCGATGTCAGTAGCATCATTGTAGGGTTCACCATACTATGTGAAATGCATTGATGATTTCTCTGGGAAAACCTTATTTTCTTTATGAAGACCAAGGATGAGGTCTTCAGATGGTTTCAGGAGGTCAAGGCCCAAGTGGAGAACCAAACAGGGAAGAATATCAAGGTCTCGAGGTCAGATAAATGGGGGAGAGTACACCTCCAATGAATTCAAGGATTTATGAAAGGAGGCAGGGATCAAGAGGGAGTTGACAATATCATAGAACCCTTAGTAGAATGGGGTTGCAGAGAGAAATAATCGATCCATCATCAATTCTACGAAGGCTATGATTCGTGACCAGGGTCTACCCATGTTTCTCTAGGAAGGGGCATGTAACACAACAATGTATTTGCAGAATAGGAGTCCTCACAGGGTCATTTTATAATTAATAGAGTTTAATTAAATGAAATTACTAGGTTTTTTTCATTAGTGAATTTAATTAATTAAATGAATCTTAGCCATTGATCTCAAGTGAGGTGAGATTTGATCTCAACCTTTGATCACTTTGGAGATTAGGGTTTTGTCTCAACTCAATATTATGAAAGGAAACCAAGGTGAGAGGAGACACAAGCAAGGAGTCAATGACTTATTTGAGAGTGGAGAAGGACTTTCACTCTACAGATTTGGCAAGGGAGAAAATATTGTAGCCAGGACTAGTTTAGTTGGTCGAACAAGCAAGGTGAAGGTTGGGAATTTTTCTGGAGGGTCGTACAACCTGCAGGATTTCCCAGGGAGGGTCATACATCCCACGAGTCAATCCGTACATGTTGCAGGAGGGTAGTCACAGGCCATACATGCCATGACAGGTCTATACAGACTACAACTAGGTCGTACAGGCTGTCGCAAAACCAACATTGTAGCAGATATGGACAACAAGGGGAAAGGGAATTTATTTAGCAGAAATTTGCCCAGGTTTTATTGTTGTTTGTATTTTCTCTGTGGGCCATTTTCCTAGTAAGGAAGTCCTTTGATACTTGGATATTATTTTAATGAAAAACATATTTGAAGGGAAAAAATGTGTTGTGCATGTGTCATTATGAGATTGGTTTCCATTTTTCTTCTGTTGTTTATTTCAATTAATTATTCCAATGAATGTATTTCATTTTATAAACTGCAAATTAATTTTCAACAAGAAAATCACGAGGAAATAATTTACCTAGAGTATTGGGATTACAAAATTAACCAATTATATTTGTAATCACTTAACTTAGCATACTAATTTATACCATTACAGGTTTCAATATCATGGCTTTTATGTACTTCTTTTTATCATCAATGATTGATTTGTTGCACTTGTTTTGCTATATGTCTCATTTGTTTCATTAATAAAAACCATAATGATTATAAATTATATTTGAATGTATTAAATCAATAGATGTTATTTGTATACATACAAACAAACTCTTGAAAAAAACTTAAAAAATTAGCGTCCCCGTTTCTTAATACACATTTAAATACATGAATATCATATATTTTTCTTAACTTGTGTAATATGTTCTTTTCATAATACAATTAAGAAAAACATTAAACTAAAGAATATAATATGGGAAAATACCCAAAAGTTTCCCATGAAATTTCCTTTAGAAAAACTTTAAAAACTACACTTAAAATCCATATGTTGCGTTCTTCCATTACATAAACACTTCATCAAATGAACCGTGTTGTATTTTTCCATTACATGAACACTTCATCAAATGAACCATACCTTGTTTAAGAATTAAAATGTATTACCCATCAAAATGGAATCAAATTACTTATTTAAAATAAAAATAATAATATTTTGTAAATTTTAATAATTA
>JZKD02S2077268.1:0-14452 GCA_000966675.3 Picea glauca | reverse complement strand
TGATTTGTTGCACTTGTTTTGCTATATGTCTCATTTGTTTCATTAATAAAAACCATAATGATTATAAATTATATTTGAATGTATTAAATCAATAGATGTTATTTGTATACATACAAACAAACTCTTGAAAAAAACTTAAAAAATTAGCGTCCCCGTTTCTTAATACACATTTAAATACATGAATATCATATATTTTTCTTAACTTGTGTAATATGTTCTTTTCATAATACAATTAAGAAAAACATTAAACTAAAGAATATAATATGGGAAAATACCCAAAAGTTTCCCATGAAATTTCCTTTAGAAAAACTTTAAAAACTACACTTAAAATCCATATGTTGCGTTCTTCCATTACATAAACACTTCATCAAATGAACCGTGTTGTATTTTTCCATTACATGAACACTTCATCAAATGAACCATACCTTGTTTAAGAATTAAAATGTATTACCCATCAAAATGGAATCAAATTACTTATTTAAAATAAAAATAATAATATTTTGTAAATTTTAATAATTATAATTATTGAAATTTACAAAATATCATTATTTTATTTATTTATAAATATTTAAGTAATTGGAGGTGAGGACTAGTGTTTGTGCTTGACCCTGAAAATGTATGTGGCAGTGGATTCAGTTGGGGCTCCTGATTCAATCAAATGTTAAAGGAGTTAGTGGAAGCTAGGTGGGAAGTCTGATCTGACAACCGGTCGTTCCAGATGGTTTGAAGTGATTAACCCTGTAGAGGTTCGTATGAAGAATGAAGAGATGGAATTCGAAGATGACACCCTAGGTACGACAAAAATATTCTATGCAAATGTAGATTTTATCCTTATTTAGAAGAGTAGGCGGGCACAAACCAAGACTCCCCCTGAGTCGATCATTGAGCCAGTTGGAAACAATTTGTCACATGGGTTCCCCATGGATACAATTCCTTCAATTTGTTTGCAGGGAGATGGGAAAGGCATTTCCTTGTTTTTCCCTCCCATCGGGAAAGCTCTTTCTACCAAGTCCTGTGATGGTGGTTGCTCTAAGGCTCATCCCCCCCTGCAAAGTGGTAGAAAGGTTCCCTCGCCTATGGATCAGATTAGCGATTCAAAGAATAATCATGGTGAGGATTTGAGGTTGAGCTCCTCTCCAGTGGTATCAAAATTAAATAAAAGGTGCTAGAAGGTGAAAAGGGGTTGTAGAAAGATGGTGGTAGGTGACGATGTGAAGCTCGAGGCGATCCCAAACTTGATGGGAAAAATGGTGATAGGAAGATTCTGCGGGAAAGTTGTGAGGTTGGAATTCCTTAGGATTTGGATTGATTCTATCTGATCTACTATGTTGGGGTATAGGCATATGTTTCACACTATGGCTTGTGGGTGGATTTGTTTCAAGTTTCATTCAAAGGTTGAAATGGATTTTATTTTCAGTCAAGCGTGAGGTTGGGGACCGTAGGGGTGGTGCTAAAGGAATGGGATATATGTTTATACCCCACTTGTGACCCCCTTTCCCCATCAAAGGTGTGGGCAATTCTCCCTAACCTTCCTCCAATGTTTTGGAAAAAGGAAGTGTTGAAAGTTATCAGAAATAAAATAGGTCGGTTCATCAGCATGGAGCCAAATTGGGACTCAAAACTCCACTGAAGTTGGGCTTGGGTGCAAGTTGAATTTGATATGAAGAAAGGTATATTGGATGAGATTGAGTTAGTGTGCAAGAATTTTTTGTGGGTCAAAAGAATCAATTACTGGAGAGTTCCATTTCGATGCTTCAGATGCCACGAGGTCAGTGACCTTCAAGATCATTGTCGCAAGTCTTTATAAAAAATTCCACCTTTCAAAAATTCCTGGAAGAAGAAGATATCTCACAAGTCTTCAGGGGGATAGATTCCAAAAAATTGGCAGAACATTTTAAGGATGCACATCAAAGTCCCAAGGCCAATCAACCCGAGTTTCCAAGTGTTGAACTCCAGGCTTCATTGGGAGTCTTACAGGAAGATATGTGAAAAAGGAGATCGGGAGAAATAACACTACAAATTGTTTCGAGTGCCTCATCCATGCAAGATCATATCCAAGATTATAGAAAATAGGCTTAATCCCCTTCTCAAAGAAATTATCTTTGAAGAGTAGTTTGGCTTCAGTTTTAAGAGACAAATACATGATGCAGTAGCCCTAGCACAAGAAGATTTGCACTCTATCAAGGCTCAAATGATTCCTTCTCTTCTCCTGAAGCTAGACCTATCTAAAGCCTACAATACAGTTAGTTGGGTTTTTATTAGACTTTGTATGATCCAAATGAGGATGAATTTGGCCACTGTCAACTAGATAATGGGAATCATTGGGTTGACATCTTTCACGGTCCTAATCAATGGTTCCCCGTCCAAATCCCTTCATCCCTTGAGGGGATTATAACAAGGATTCCCCTTGTCTCTATTCCTTTTCCTTATTATTTTTTAAGGTTCAAGAAGGTTAATTAGCAACACCGGGAGGAGTGGCCTTCTTAAAGAAGTCAAAATCTCTCCATCGAAAATTTCACTTGCTTTTTATTGACAACATACTTCTCTTTGTTGTAGGGTCCAAGAAGGAAATTCAGGTTATAAAAGATATTTTGGATTTATTTTGTTCAACAATAGGAATGCATATCATTATGTCCATGTCCAACATACTTTACATCTCTCTTCATGAAGAATCATTGATTTAGTTGGAAAGCAATGTTCCATTCACCCAAAACTGCATTGAAGAAGGGCTCAAATATTTTGGATTCGAGCTGAAACCCAATGCATATACTTTATGAAAATTGGATGTGGATCTATAAAAACGTTGAAGCTAGAACCTCACTTTGGGTTCATCGATGGCTATCGAGGGGAGGGAGACTAGTTCTCTTGCAATTATGGCTTAGCAACATTCCAGTCTATTGGGCGCCCATAACAAAAATTCCAAAAGGTATTCTAACAAAAATAAGAAAGGTTATCTCTCTTATTTTCTCAGGCCCTCCAGTGATGGAGTTAATTCTGGTCCCGCTATGATACCATGTTGACTTTTCAAGAGAGATGATATATATATATATATATATATATATATATATATATATATATATATATATATATATATATATATATATATGAAAAAGGATCACAACTGAAAGATAGATATCCACAGAGAAACAAGATATATCCTCAGGGAAACCCACAATGGGGAGAAAATCATGCAAACTTTCCTCAGTATAGATTCCTCCAACATGTACAATGTCATGCAATGCTCTTTCACGAAATCAAGACCAAAGAGACCCAGAAATGAACCAAGAATAGCCTCCTAGATAAGTGCATACTACTCTCTTGTACATATATTCAATGAGTGATCAAAATGAACCGATATAACCTCTATTTATACTCTAAAATACCTAAAAGACATGAGTTATCAATAAACCCTTTCACAATTACACTTAGGGATAACCAATACAATTAAAATTAGGAATAACTTTCGAAATTACATAAAATATTAACATCTAACTGGTCTACTATGATGGTGTACATGCCTACATTTCACGCTAAGGCTCGTGGGTGGACTTGTTTCAAGTTTCGCTTGAAGGTTGACATGGATTTTATTTTCAGTCAAGAATGGGGTTGGGGCTAGTGATAAAGGAATGGGAGATAACTTTTGACCCTACCCGTGACCCCCTTTACCCATCGAAGGTGTGGGTGATTCTCCCTAACCTTTCTCTAGTGTTCTGGCAGGAGGAAGTGTTGAATTTTATTGGAAATAAAATAGGTCGGTTCATTAGCATGGAACCAAATTGGGACTGAAAACTCCATCGAAGTTCAACTTGGGTGCAAGTTGAATTTTATATGAAGGTATGTTAGATGAGTTTGAGTTAGTGTGTGGGAATTTTTCGTCGGTCCAAAGAATCAATTACTGGTGAGTTCCATTCTAATGCTTTGAATTCCACAAGATCAGTAACCTTCAAGCTTAGTGAAACAAGTCTTTGTCACAAATTTCTCCTTTCAAAAAGTCTTGGAAGAGGAATATATCTCACGAGTTGTCATGGGGGTCAACTTCCAAAAAATTGGCAAAACATTTTGAGGATGCACGTCATAATCCCAAGGTCAATCAACTCGAGTTACTAGGTGTTGAACTCCTAGTGGATAAGGAGGTAAAAAATCTGGTAAGTATTTTTCTCCCTTAGTTTCAATCCCATATCATATTAAGGAGGATTTTTCAACTCTTATTGAAGAAATGACAACGATCATGGAAGCTCTTGAGTCTAAGCATCCCTCTGTTCCCAATGAGATCTCTCTTGCTCTTGGGACGACATCCTTATTAAAATTGTTTTCCTCTTGTAGTTTCTTGTCTCCAAATCTCTTCTGATTTATCCCTTCCCTTGTCCCCTTGGGTGAAATATCCCTTTCCCACTCATGTCCCTTCCTCTCTTCCTATTTCCTCTTTGGTAGAATCAACAAAAATAAATTTCTCAAAGACTATTCTCAAATCTGATTATTTGCTTCAGTTGAAGGTCAACCGATGGTAGAGGAGGCTGGTGTGGGCGGGTTGGAAATGGAAAAAGAAACTTGCACGTATGTGGAAAGGAAATCTCACCTTTCACTTGCTCAAATTTAAGCTCAAAAGTAAATTAGAAGTGGCAAGAAATCTACATTTCTGCGGGACCTTGGAGTGGGGAAACCCGAGAGAAGGAGCGCCTAAAAAATTCTAGCCCTCAAAAGGCTCATGCAATTCTATTCTCTGGATTTTATAATGATCTAGGAAACCATGTGTGCAAGCATCAAGGCCACAAATTCTTTTTGTCCTTGGTTAAAGGATTGGTCTTTCAATTATGTTGATGTAGAAGGATTTTATGTGGGTTTACTCATGGCATGGAGTCCCTATTTAAGGTACATGTCTTCCCTCTCGATTTCTTCTAGAATAGTGGTGGACTTCGAGGACTAAAATTTAAATGCTTCTTTCAGGTTGGTCAATATGTATGGCCCTCATGCAGGAAAAATATTCTTCTAGGAAGGATTAGGATCTTCTGGAACACTTTCGTCTACCAACATCATTCTGGGTGGCAAATTTAATTTCTCTCTCTTGATTCGGGAAGTGTTGGGGGGGTCATCCTCGTAAGGATCCATTAGAGAGATTTTATGCAAATTATATAGAATATGCACACTTTTTTGACATGTAACCGTTGAAGTTGATCCCCACTTGGATAAATGGTATAAAAGGGGAGAATCTTCTAGCAAAATGTCTCGAAAAAATTCTAATCTTCGAGGCTTTATTGGAGAATCCATAGACATTCAAGTATTTGGTATCCTCAGGGGGAAGCTCATATCATTTTCCCATAGCATTGAAAATGGAGAAGAAAGGGGCTAAATCACCCTCCCCAATGAAATTTAACCACTCCTAGATTTAGGAGGAGGATTATAAAATTATGATTTCATATGTATGCATCCATCTGGACATGGAAGGGGGGAGTTCCCTCATGCAACAATTGTTATAAACCCTGGGAAGGGTGACAAAATACACCAAGGAATGGGCTCATGGATTCAATAAAGAATCCCAATCACTCCTTCTTGATGTTGAATATAAGATCGACAACTTGCTGATGGGAAAACTGGTCAGCTCCCTCTGTGATATTGAAGAGACATCCTTAAAGGAACTAAATACTAAGAGATAGAATCTATTAACATATGAAGAAACAAAGTGGCATCTCAAAAGAAGGGTAGTCTGGTTAAAGGAGGGAGATAACAAAAGCAAATTCTTCCATTGGTACGTGACCTACTGAAAGAACTTTAACTCCATTTAGGAAATTAAGGAACATAATGGGCAACTGTGAGTTCCTTTAAAGGAATAGTCGAGGATGGGAAGAAATTTTATGCCAACCTTTTCAAGGAACCAAGAGGTTTCCCCATAGAATAAATCCTAAAGGTTGTCAACTTTTTCCCTATATCCTTTAGCCATGAAATTAATGACTCCCTTTCGGAAGAGGTATTGGAAGGAGATATTCTTTCCACCCTTTCTTTGCTTATAAAAGGAAGAATTCCAAATCTGGATGGCCTCACAGTTGATTTTTTTACAAGTTTCTATCACTTTCTCAAAGATGAACTGTTGAAGGTGGTTCAAGAACCCCAACATTCTAGTAGAATGTTAGGCTCTTTCAATGCAACCCATCTTGTTTTAATTCCAAAAAATAAAGAAGACACTTCCATTGAGGATTTTTGAAGACCTATTTCCTGTTGTGATGCTATATACAAGATCATATCACTTACTAATGTAACTAGGCTTAAGCCTCTTCTCAATGAAATGATCTTTGAAGAGCAGTTTGACTTCCTTTTTAAGAGACAAATACTTGACGTGGTATCCTTAGCACAAGAAGTTTTGCACTCTATCAAAGATCAAAAGATTCCTTCAATTATCGTGAAGATGGACCTATCCAAAGCCTACAATAAAGATAGTTGGGTTTTTATTAGAATTTATTTGATCCAAATGGGGATGAATATGGTCATTGTCAAATGGATAGTGGGGTGCATTAAGTCAGCATTTTTCGTAGTCCTAATCAATGGTTCCCCATCCAAATCCTTCCATCCCTTGAGGGGACTCCGACAAGGATGCCCCTTGTCTCCATTCCTTTTCCTTATCATTGTTGAAGGTTTAAGCAAGTGATCCAGATTGGATCATTATATTGTTTGCCAACTATCTCAATCCTTTCAGAGTGAAAAAATTTGGAGGAATCAACTTGCAAGGTCATTTTAGTGGCAGGTCCCAGTTTGGAAAATTTTGGTGTGGATCCTTCTGTTTCCATTTTGAGACATTAAATGAAGTTTTAGGGGGTTATGGAGTCAAAAAATTGTGCACACCCCCTTGACGATGTTCTACACTCCAATACCTTTCCAATGGTGTAGATTGTGCATCAATCGAAGTTCATATGCCAAATTTATGCCTCCCACAAGTTGACCTATTGTGTTAACCACCATGGTACGAGAGGATACCATGTCAACCCCCATTACTCATGCATATGGGGATGGCCACGTGAGGAATTTTAATTAGATTCTAGATGGTTCAAAACCCTACCAAAATTAAGGGTTGAGGAAGTCAAAAACCTACCCCTAGATGGTTATCGAGCTATGTATGGTTATCGAGCATTATATCTTATTCCATAGCTGAGAGAAACATATGAGAGTGGTATTATGTGAGCATAACAAAGGAGGAGATATTTTGTAGCAGCCATACAGGCCACAGGTCAAAGGAAACTCCACAGAGAGTGCCTCTTTATTTGTACTTGCAACATTTCTATACCAGAGAAAAGAGAGCAGAGAAATCTCACCTTCTCACTGGGTTTTCTCATGTATTGGGTTTCCCAGGACATATGTTGTGTTTATTTGTGGATGGTGTGTGTATTTGTTTTTTTTTTCTATTTTTCGCATTTGAATAATTTCATGCATTTCTTTAAGAAGAAAACCAGTGATCAAGAGTCTGAAATGTAAAGGAAAAATAATCTTAATAGTAAAGATTTCAGTTATTTATTAGATTTGTTGTGATGAACTATTCCAGTGGAATATCCATCACAGTTTATAGATCAATAGGTTAGTTGGCAATGCCAGGAGGAGTGGCCTTCTTAAAGAAGTCAAAATATCTCCATGATTAATTATATCTCACATGTTATTTGTTGATGACATACTTCTCTTTGGTGCAAGGTCCGTGAAGGAATTTTAGGTTATAAAAGATATTTTGGATTTATTTTGTTCAACAAAAGGAATTCATATCAATATGGCTAATTCTAGCATCCTTTACAACTCTTTTCATGAAGAATCATTGATTTAGTTAGAAAATAATCTTCTATTCACCCGAAAATGCATTGAAGAAGGGCTCAAATATTTGGGAGTGGATCTAAAACCCAATGCATATACTTATGACAACTAGATATGGCTCTACCAAAAGTTGAATCCATAATATCACTTTGGGTTCATCGATGGATATCAAGGGGAGGGGGACTATTTCTCTTGCAATCAATGCTTAACAACATTTCAATCTATTGGGCGTCCAAATGAAAAACTCCAAAAGGTATCCTAACAAAAATCAGAAAGGTTTGTTTTAATTTTTTATGGTCGGGAAGAAAGAATACAGATGGAAATCCTCTAGTTAAATGGTCTCGCGTCACCATGCCTATGGGACTAGGCGGATGGGGCATCAAGATCATATATTGGTTTATTTGGGCATTGGAAGCAAAGAGCCTATGGAGACTTATTCACAACAATATGGTATGGGGTAGAGTGATGTTTTCAAAGTACTTAGCAGGAAAAATGTCGGAGGAGTGATTTCACTCTCAAAGGAAATCGATAATAAATTGTTCATTAGTTTGGAAATCATTGGTGGAAGATTTCCCTCTCATTCGAGATTGGATAGTGTGGTGAAAAGGAAATGGGAAAAGCTTGAGGATTGGGGAGGACCCTTGGGAAGGATGAGAAAGAGTCTATAAACTTTCAGATGAACTAGTTTCCTCTCTTCATTGAAAATGGATTTACAGCCTATGGGATGCGAGGGTCTAGGACCTCGACTTGGCTGGACACAGTGAATGGTTGTCAGATTCATACTTGGTCTTGGAAGGAGGTCAAGTAGAAGAGTGTAAAATATATTTAGGTACCTCATATCCAATTTAATTAGGATTAAGGAAGAAGAGACTGACACTATGAGTTGGTCAAATAACTCCTAGTCATGGGATTACATGAAAAAATTGCGTTACTTGGTTCTTGCAGAGAAGGCCTTCTCTGGCGAGTGAAGGTGGTGGTGGGAAAAGGTATGGAGATTGCATTGGCCACTAAAGTAAAAAATGTTCTTGTGATTGGATCTCAATGATGAACTCTTAACATGGGACAGTGGTTTAAGAAGGGGATGGGTAGGTTGCAATAGATGTGCTCTTTGCAGGGAGGCATAATCAATTCATCACTTGTTCATTTCGTGCACATATGCGATGCAGGTTTGGTCATTAGTCTCTTTATTTTTTAAGGTAAATTCACATACACTGAAAATTCGTCTTTAACACTGGCATATCTACTCATGGAATGAGGTTTCAACAATAGACTTTGGGTCTCTTCCTTGTTTCTTCACTTATTTCATTTGTTGGGCACATAACATGTGCATTTTCCAAGATAAATACATCCCTGTAGAGGTAGTGGTGGGTATAGAGAAAAATCTCTCTGGAGTTAAGTGTAAAGTTAAGAAACAAAAGCCTCACAATCCTATTATGCCCACGCTACTTGACGAAACCCCTTGGGGATATTTCAACGGTGCCAACCAAGGTTATCCCCCTAGGTGTGGGATTGGAGTGGTTCTTCATATAACTGATAAGCATCTCTTCCAAGTTAGATATTGTCAGCGGATTGGAGAACTTTAGTTGGATGGCGAAAACATCCAACATTCCCAACAACTTGTGGCACTGCAAATTTTCAACTTGGCGGAAAGACCACACCGATTTACTTGGCCAAGAGTATGCCTTAGTATTCATTTAGTTTATTAATTAATAGTTTATTTTTTCATCTTTTACTGAGAACATCCAATAAGAAAATAATGAAATCATACACAGTAACAACGAAAATGCAAGTGGGCAGCCAAATGAGCCTAATACCCGAATTTTTATAATAGAGACAGAAGTGTGTCTAGTCTTCAATGCATTCCACACTGAACATATAATTACAAGGAGATTCCACTCAAGTCTAAACAAGAACCTATGCGAAACAAAACAAAATTCCTTCGTCACCTTGCAACTTCCTTCGTTATCGTAGACACAAAGCTAAGCGAGCTCTTCTCCTTTTGCTTCATCTCTGAGATACTTGTTGCCTCTAAATCTAATCATGCAACCTATAATCACCACTTCTTTGGATGATTGCAGATTACTTGTCTTGCTTCCTTGCTTCTTTGGACGATTTTAGATCACTTCTTTGGACAATTTTAGCTCTCCCAACCGATGTGTCTCTTTGCGTTGGAGTGACCCAATGTTTGGCAATTCATCCACATAACTCTTGGGACAACCTTTGTCTAAGGTGCACATGTCCCTTAGGCGAGTTGGCCGACTCACCTAAGTGCACTCTCCTTCTTCTAGCTAACTCTTCATTATTGCTTGGGTGCCCAAGTTATGTCCACAACCAATCGTCAACCCAACAATATTCAACCACTAGCTAAACATATGTTGCACAACACCTTGGTGAATATCCCCTTGGCACATCGAACACTTAAGGTGACTGAGCTCACCCAATACAATTATTCCTTCCATTCGTTGGTTGGACCGAACGCCTTGTCTGCCGAATCGTTCAACCGTCAACCTTAGCTAACCCATCATTTCGATGGGGTTCTCATCACTTCGTTTGGTGGAGTACCCACCTTCTACCCACTTCCTTTGTCAATTCACTGCCTAACTTATGTCACAAGCTATCTTTTTGGTGGAGTTGTTCCTTAGCACAACGTGCGCCCAAGGAACCCCAACTTCCCCATATATGAATATTTTTGTCTCCTTATTCACACCGAGCATTCTGCCTGCCCGATGTCATTCATCTTGGTCTACGGTGGAAGTGTACATGACCAATCTTTGACACTCCAAGATTTACATCCTCCCCCACTCCATGTCGTTGTCGTCCTGGAAACCCCAACATTACTTCTTTTGTTACGATTAATAACCATGACCATGATGACCCCAGATTCGACTTCACATCTCGTTTTTGTGTCCTTATTCCGACTTCTCTTGTTGTTAGTGTGCATTGGATCCCCTTGTGCCTTAGTTAGTCAAGTAGCTAGTCCGACCATCACACCAAGTCCACAAGAACTCACTTCAACACCAAAACCACATGTTTCTCTTTGCAACTGCTCAACCATCACATCCTCCTAAGTTGTTGTGGTGCCTACCTCCAAGGAACTAACTAGTCGACTCATTATCGTCTTCATGACAATGAGCCCACGTGCTCATTTTCTATAAGAGAGTGGAAGGGGTCAGCCCAACAAGCCACCACTCCCATCCTCATCTTACTTCATCAAAACCTTCAAAGTGTCACTATACTTCTCTATCAAATACATCAACAATGGGACGTTGGAACTGATTCTTCCTTCACCTTACCCCGCAAGGTACTCAAGTTCTAGATCGTAGGGTCATTCACCACCTCCAAGTGTTTTTACGATTGGTTTAACCTCCTTGGAATGTCTATACCATGACAGTTGTTCTTACCCATCACACACATGTGCAACGAATGATTCCACTCTCCATTCCTCAAGCTTTGGCTTCTTCGTTTCCTCTATCTCCACCAACTGTTTCAAAATAATTGCTCCATAAAATTTAACAAACTTCTCCATGCCATGAACAACATCAACCAACATATATTCGATCTTGTTGACGTGCCATTCTAAGTCTGCCAACACCTCTGGATTGTTTCAGTTATTTGTTTCAACCACTTCTTCACCTCGTCCACTGATGTCCAAGCAAGGGAGATGATTGTAAACCAAGCGCAAGGAAGACATCTCCATTCCCATGTTCCCCTTCACTATAGGCACCAAACATGGAGTTGGTCCTGACATGATAGCCAAACAATAGACATGAAAAATGGGAATTTCCTTCTCCGTTTGCATGAACTCTTGACCCAGAACTACTTCATAATCGTCTAATGGAACAATGGTGAAACTCGCCCTTCTAGTCTATTCACCAAGCTTCATAGGAATATTATTGGTTGTGCCAACAATCTCCTATTCACCTGAGTTTACCTCCTTGAAAGAAGTTCATTCATGCTCAAACTACAATCCAAGACTTTGTGAAATGTCTTATCTGATGAAGTTTTGAGTAGCACCACTGTCAACCATAACCAAATTCATTTTCTCATTGATATTTGATTGAACATAGCTAATTCTTGTGACTTGTCACATCGGGGTCTTGAGTTGTCGTCGGTTCTGCCACCCAAAACCTACAGCACACCCATGGATGGGCTTTCCACTTTCTCCAAAGAATTCATTTTTTTCTTCAACAGATACTTCTTGGCATAATTCTCCTTCACACAAATTCAACAAGAAACTGACTTTTTCTCCTTTCGCAAATATGCTTGCTTCACATTATCTTCGTTTCCTTTGGATGCCTTCGTCTTTCCCTTATCCTTCGCCTTCTTTATCTACTTCTCACATTGGTCATCATCATTGTTTGGACCTACTTTAGCTTCAACCTTGAAGTCTAAAATATTGTCAGTGATTGTTGTCACAATGGTCTGCAAATTTTGGCGACGCAACTCACTCTGCGGCAAAGTCTGCAAACTGTTCATGAAGTGGAAAATTCTATCCTCATATGATATGTCTTTGATCTCCAACATCAATCCAATGAACTACTTGATATAGGTCT
This sequence comes from Picea glauca, assembly GCA_000966675.3. NCBI lineage: Eukaryota > Viridiplantae > Streptophyta > Pinopsida > Pinales > Pinaceae > Picea > Picea glauca. The sequence goes on along the minus strand of JZKD02S2077268.1, from coordinate 2,117 downwards.
AGATATTACCAATGTGCTTGAGAGCCAACAACTGGTTTCTAGCAACCTAATCTTGGTTTCCCTGATCAATTTGTGCCTTCAAGGTTGCCTTCATCTCTGCCCAATTTTTTATCTTTTTGGTGGTCCTCCTAGCTACCAAGTCTTCAACTCAGTTTCTCCACTAAATTTTTGTAGTCCTTATCAAGAACATAGAAACAACATTTACCTTGGCTTCTTCTGGACTTATGTCCAGCTACTCCAAGTACTGCTCCATATCCCAACAGAAATTTCCCAACAACTTAGCATTGAGAGTCCCATCATATGATTTTGGTTCTTTCATCTTGATTCATATCTATACAACGGATGAGCCCGGACCACTGGCTACAATGTGTTTAAGCAATGTGATGGTGTCCTCCTGATCTTTCACATTTTGGTTGACCGAAGCTAGAGCATCTTCCATTTCCTTAAGCTTGTCTTGAATGTAGTCGATAATAGTACTAGAGAACAAATTCACTATATCTTGGCATTTCGTGACAGTTTTGTTAAAGTTAAGCATGAGTTTTCCCGTATCAGCCTCCAATCATGAAACCTTCTCACCACGTGAACACATTGCATCCGTTAGTTGTTCCATCATTTTCTCTAAGGCAAGGAGTCATTCCCTCACCTTGGATGTCTTAGGCTCTCTCTCTTTGTGTCATTGTTGTTTTCATGCAAACCAACCTAGATTTCTAAGGATCTTCACGATTTGTGCAAACTATGCCAAGAACTGGCTTCAAGACTTCCCCCAAGTTTCATCACCAACTCTTCACTGAAATCTACAAGCTTCGTTTTGTAATCAGACTGAGTCTGAGGCATCCCATTATCTTTTCCAACCCTGCAGAAACTCTATCTGAATCCTTCAACAAGGTCGCCCCAGCCTTTTGTCTTCACAGTCCATGATCAAAATTTTACCAAGAGATGTCTCACTTCAACCCTTTCCACGAACCTACAAATTATTCTCTCTACTCTTCACTGTTATTTCTCTACTCTTCACCACTACCACAGACTAACTCACCAAATTGTGCGAATATAGAAGTGCCCTGATATCGTATGTCACCAACACACACCAAATTGTCTATGTAATGAGATCTTATACCACATGTCGTGACAACAATAGTGGAGAAGAACTTGCCAAATTATTCACCAACCAACCCTACACAATCTTCCTTGATGTGTGATTCTATGTTAGCTCTGATTCCACATGTCAGACCATTTGAGAAATTCAGTTGGATGGCATAAACATCTAACATTCCTAATGACTTGCGACACTACAAATTTTCAACTTGGCAGCAAGACCACAGAGGTTTACTTGGCCCAGACTATGCCTTACTCTTGATTTTGTTTATTACTTAACAATTTATGTTTGCATCTTATAATAAGAACATATAAAAAGTAAAGAAGGAACTCATACATAGTAAAAACGAAAATGCAAGTGGGCGGCCAAACAGGCCTAATACCCGAATTTTTATAAAAGAGACAAAAGTGTGCCAAGTCTTCAACTTGTGCCACACTGAACATATAATTACAAGGAGATTCCTCTCAAGTATACACAACAAACTATAAATGTGTTGAACCTACACAGAATAGATCTAGCTAGAAAATACCACACACATTTGCAGAGATAAATTGAGAAAGAAGAAGCAATAGAAAAAGAATGGAAGAATTCGCATTAATCATTTCCACACTCAAAGAGTGAATAAATTAAAATAGATATAGGATACATGATTAACTGATGAGCCATAGTGGTGGTCTAGAGTGATCTAGACACACACCAGCAGTTACGGGAGTGAATTGTCACCTAGTCTAGTCTCTCAGGCAGTTACTGGAGTGAACGGTCACCTAGTTGAGTTAACTAGTCAACTAGTCTTCAGTTAACTGACTGAACAGAGAGTAGTGAGGAGTTAACTCAGGGAATCAAGGGTAATGCACCAGTTTGGTGATGATCCCAATGCAAGGTCGAATTAGCATGGTGATGATCCCAATGTTGCATGCTGATGATCCCAATGCAACATCTAAACTCAGCTCAACTAGTCAAACTGAAGTGTCAACTGAAAGAGAATATTCTCCAAGTGGAATATTCTCCCCTAAAATATAGTAGA
>JZKD02S2077257.1:10265-50759 GCA_000966675.3 Picea glauca | reverse complement strand
ACTGTTTCTCTCAGATTCAATATTATTGAATGTGTTAGAGGAAGCTACAACCAAATATTTATGGGATATGTTGGGGAAGTTGTATTAGTCTAAGTCCCTAGTAAATAAACTATTCCTGAGAAAGAAGATGTATAAACTAAGGATGAGAGATGGAGACTCGATGGCAGAGCATTTGAATGCCTTCAATACTGTGCTAAGTTAGTTAATATTTGTTGAGATTAAAATTTTAGATGAATATAAGTGTATCAATTTACTGTGATCTTTACCAGACTCATGGGGTAGTCTGGTTGTGGCCATAGGTAGTAATACAAATTCCTTGAAGTTTGATGAAGTGGTCTCATCCTTGTTATCAGAAGAGATGAGATGGAAGAACATGGAAGGACAGAGCACAGATGCATTATTTGCAAGAGGACACTCCTAGGAAATAAATAGGTCCTCAAGTGGGAGATCTAAGTCTATGGGAAGAGAGAAGTCTCTCAGAAAGTTAATAACTGTATGCTGGAGATGTGGAAAAGAAGGGCACTACAAGAAGCAATGTAGATCCAAAGTTGAGAAAAATAAGGGATCTAAAGAATCTCCTTCTACAGAAGAAAAGACCTCCAAGGAATAAGGAGGGGATGTGTACTTGGATTCTTCAAGCACACATGCATATCATGAGGCATGGTTGGTTGAATCAAGTGCATCCTTTCATATGACTCCCCATAGGGAGTAGTTATCTGAATATGAAAGGTATGATGGAGGTAATTTTTTCCTAGGTGATGATTTGAAAACAAAAAACATAGGTCGAGGAAAAGTCAAGTTGAGGCTCATATATCGAAGGATTATAACACTACCTGGTGTTCTACAAATCCTAAGATTGGCCAGAAATTTGATTTTTGTAAGAAAAATGGACGATGCAGGGGTAAAAATAATATTTGAAAAGGAAACCTACATGATGGTTCGAGGAGCAATGGTGTTGTTGAAGGGAGTTTGGATTGGAACTTTGTATAAGATGCAAGGAAGCACTATTAGTGATGGGTGTAATAGTTCCAATGTTCTTGATATTGGAGTTGAAGAAGAAATAACTCCTACATTCTCTGGAGAAAAGGTTATGTTGTGGCATCAAATACTGGGGCATATCGGAGAGAAGGGTATTTGACTACTACACGGTAAAGGTATGGTTGAAGGTATGTATAATCGCTCTATGGATTTTGATTTCTCTGAACATTGTGTATATGGGAAGCAAAATCGGGTAAGATTCCCTCTAGTGCAACGAGGGCAGATGGAATTTTACAGCTAGTTCATAGTGATGTATTTGGACCTGTGTCGGTTCCATCATTGGGAAAATCTGTGTACTATGTCTCATTTATATATGACTTATTGAGGAATATTTGGATATATTTCCTCATGAAGAAATATGAAGTCTTTAATAGGTTTAAAGAGTTTAAGGCTCTTGTTGAGAATCAAACAGAGAAAATAATTAAGTTGTTGAGGACAGATAATGGTGGAGAGTTATGCAGGAATGAATTTGAAGAATTTTGTAAGAAGTGAGGTATATCAAGGAAGAATACTACTCCATATACACCTCAAAAGAATTGAGTTGAAGAAAGGATGATCAGGATGCTGGTGGAAAAAGCAAGGTGCATGTTCAATGGTGTCAGGTTATGGAAAGAATTTTGGGCAGAGGCAGAGGGTACTGCATGTTACCTAATCAACAAATCACCCATGTAAAAATTGGATGACAAGACTCCACAATAGGCATGGACTGGTAAGAAACCTTCTCTCACACATCTCAAGGTATTTGGTTGTGAGGCGTATGTTCATGTTCCAAAGGAAAACAAGAGTAAGCTAGATATGAAGGTTGAAAAGTGTATATTTATTGGGTATAAATATGGTCCTAAAGGTTATAATATTTGGAACCCATAAACTAATAAGGTTGTGTATATACGAGATGTGGTATTTAGAGAAATAAAATATGTTGTCAAACAGGATGTCCTACCAAGTAAGGAAGAACCCAAGAAAATAGAGTTTGATTTAAAGGATGATGAATCAAACTCTACAGAAGAACAAGATCCTCATACTCCAGAATTGAGGAGATATGATCCGGATTTTATGAGTAGAACGAAATGAATACGGATTATTAATAGATACTTAACACAAAATAACAAAGATACAATAAAACTAGTTTTCTATTCAATAAGCAAATAAGATGAAACTGTAAAATGCAGCAGAAAACAATCTTGTTGGAATGGTGGCAGCTTATCTATGAGCAGAGATGTGATGACTGCGCTCATTCGCAAGAAGATAATTACAATGAGGCTCTGAAAGAATTTTTACAATAAACAAGAGTTTAAAAAGCCCTAGACATCCAAAAACCTAACCCTAGGAGATGACGTGCCAAAAGTCATGTGGCCCCTATTTGGGTAAGTCAGTACAGCAACTTCCTGGGGTCGTAACTGTTGCATACGATCTTTGTTTTAGGCATACAATAGCCCATTGGAAAGATATATCTGCGGACTACAACAGTTGCCAAAATTCTCATGGTAAAACATTTTGATTGCAACATACCTAAAAAAACGTCATTTAGGGCCTCAAAATGGCTATGGAAGTTCAGGACCCGAAAAACTGCTAAAAATAGTAAATTACGAAAATTGTCAGAAAGTTGTTTTGAGCCAACTGGAAAAGGTGGGTGGCCACTGATATCCACCCAGATCAATCCTCCCTCCTTAAGAATAAATGGTCTCCATTGCGTTGATTTCCCCCATTAGATGAGGAAATTTCTGTTGAATTTGGCCCCGGGTGAGCCACTTGCCTTGGTGCAAGAGCTGCCCTGCTTTGACAACTTGATAAAGTTGGATCCTTTGTTATCGAGTGCCCTTGATATCTGTGTCCACTATATGATCATTGGATTCATGTTGTATGCAGTCGAGATTGAGCTATGTTGGTGTCAGTTGTTCTGCTACGTATGAGGTGTCCAATAATGGTGGAAAATAAGGTCGAAGGAGGTCCATGTTGAACATTGGGTGCAGGCCAAGGAAAGGAGGAATGTTGAGCTCAAAAGAATTATCCCCCATAGCCTTGGTGTTGGTGTATGGCCCATAACGAGTGGGCGAAGCTTCCGATGGGTTCCTTTAAGGCGTTCTTTCTGCAAGTGCAACCAAACTTTGTCGCCCACCTCAAACTTATGTGGCACTCGATGTTGATCATGGTGCTTATTGTACTTGTACTTGTACTTATGTAGGATATCATGAACCTATTGGAAGATGTGATGGAACCGCTCAATGAACCAGGTGGATTTGTTAGCTTCAGTTGGAGTAGGAGATGATTCAGTCGAGGTGACCGCAAGGGGAAGTGCAACATCTATGAGACCCAATGGTTGGAATCCCAACCCCATCTGAAAGGGGTTGTGGCCAGTTGAGATACGTGGGGCTCAATTGTAGCTATGTTGGACAAGGAAAAATCACATCCCATGTGTGAGGGTGTTTGGAATTATACAGGCGCAGGATATGCACGATCATTAGATTTACGACCTCGGTTTGGCCATCTGTCTGAGGGTGGAAGGTTGTGGAATTGATGAGCTTGGTGTCTAGCAGTGACCAGAGGCTTGACCAGAATGTGTTGAGAAATCAATTGTCTCGATATGAGACAATGGTTTTTGGGATTTTAAAATGTACCTAGACTCGTTCAAAGAAGAGCTTGGCAGTGGCTTCTGCTGTGATGTTCTTCTTCCAGGCAACCAGAATCACCATCTTAGAAAAGCGATCAAAAACCACAAAAACACAATCATTTCCCCACTTGGTGGATGGGAGGCCCAACATGTAGTCCATTGAGATGGATTCCCATGGCCTGTCAGGAGTAGGAAGAGGGGTGTAGAGGCACTATTTCTTAGTGGTCAGTTTGGAAATAGTGCAGGCAATGCAGGACCTGATATACTTGGTAACCTCCTGTCGAAGTTTCGTCCAATAGAATTTTTTTTGTAGAATCACCATTATCTTTTTGACACCAAAGTGTCCTGCCACTCGACTATAGTGGGCTTCCCGGATCAACTTCGCTCGCTCACTTGATGGAACACAGATATGTCCCAAACGACACAACAACCCATCCTAAAGATGGAAATTATCGACAACTGCGTTTGCACCCAACATTTGGTAGGTGGTGGCGAAGTCCATGTCTGTCTCATAAAGTTGGGGTTATCCAAAGGTCTCATGTCCACAAGAGTATAGCATAGTGGCGAGTTCCATTACTGGCGGTCTACTAAGGAAATCAATGATGCGGTTGGTGCTTCATGTTTTATACTTGATGTTGAGGTGGAATTGTTGTAAGTATGTGGACCACTTTTGATGGTGGTCATTCTGTAATTTTCCTTGTGTCTGCATGAACTGCAGTGGCTTATGATCAATGTGGATGACTCTCTCCCTCCCAAGAATGTAATGTCTCCACTAGCGGTATGCTTGCAAAATAGATTACATCTCTTTGTCATAAGTAAGGTACTTACAAACAACATCTGATAGTGTCTCACTATGATAGGCCATAGGGTGGTCATGTTGAGTGAGAACAGAGCCCACAACATAGTTTGAAGCATCTATCTTGATCTCAAAGGGTTGTTGTAGGTATGGTAGTGAATGTAATAGGGATGAGCACAAATGTTGCTTCAAATCATAGAATGCTTGTTGTTGGGACTGGCCCCATGCAAATTTTTCCTTACCACCACCCCTAGTTATTTGGCTGAGGGCCCATGCAATATGGGAGAATCCCAACATGAACCTATGGTAGAAATTGGCAAGGCCCAAGAAGCTCTAAAGCTCAATGAGTGTGGTTTGGGATGGCTAGTCACGGATGAATTGGATCTTGGCTGGATCCACATGTATTCCATGCTGATCAACAATGTAGCCCAGGTAATGGACCTTATCCATGTCGAAGGATCATTTTTCCAAGTTGGCGTATAGCTTGTGTTGCCGCAGGGTGTGTAGAACCTGCTAAATATGCTACAATTGTTCTACCCAAGACTTGTTGTAAATGAGAATGTCATCCATATACACCACTACAAAAGTATTGGTGAATGGTCGCAATATATCGTCCATCATCCTCATGAAAATGGTTGGAGAATTTGTCAAACCAAAGGGCATGACCAACCATTCAAAAAGACCTTTCTTTGACTTGAAGGTGGTCTTCCATACATCTGTATGTTCTATTGGGACCTGGTGGTAGCCAGACTTCAGAACAATTTTACTGAAGTATTTGGCCCTTGTGAGTTGATCAAGGAGGTCGTCGATTCGAGGAATTAGGTACTATCTTCTGACTGTGATTTTATTCAAGGCTCGGTAATCAATGCAGAGTCGCCAGGTTCCATATTTATTTTATACTAGCACGATTGGGCTCCTGTAAGGTGACAAGCTGGGATGAATGTGCCCTTTGTGGAGTAGTTCTTGGATATGTCGCTTGATCTCCTCATTCTCTAGCATAGAGCGGTGATAGACTGGACCATTGGGAAGCGGTGTGTCGAGGGTCATATCAATGGGGTACTTCAACTGACAGTGCAGAGGTACCCTGGTAGGTGAGGAGAAGATATTCAAGTATTCTTCGACGACCTTATCTACTTGCTTTTGTTGTGTGGAGAGGTCGGTCGTAGAGACCCCAGATTTGGTTGTGATCTTTTTCTCATTTTGAGAGAGAATCACGAAGAAGACAAACTTCCCCATCTAAGAGATGACCTTCCTACATTGCTTGGCAGAGATCAAGGAAATAGCACTAGGTGGGACTGCCTTGGGTATCCTGCCCAATTTCCTATTCAAAGTAATAATAACACTATGAGGCCTAGACTCATATACAACATGATGTTTCCATAAAAAAGGTTGGCCCAAAAGAACATTACAAAATTTGAGAGAACCAACATCACACAATACCTTGTCTTTGAAGGGCTTGACGTCATACGACATTCGACACTATTGGCTAATGCGAATATCGCTTCCTTGGCGGAGCCATCCAATGGTGTAGGGTTGTGGGTGAGGCGTTGTCGGCAGGGCCATCCACTTGAAAACCTCTACTGAGATGAGGTTATTCTGGATACCACTATCAACGATGAAGTGCAACGAGGTGCCTTTTACCCATATCTTTGAATGGAAGAGGTGTTATTCTTCTTCTAGCTCATCTGGTTCATCAGGTTGGAGCTTGGTGGTAGCAACGATGGCACTGGGTTTCTCGTCAATGATCTGTCTTCCCCTTTCTGGTTCTGACTCAGAGTCAGAACCCGCATCTGATTCAGAGGCTTTCACTTCAGCTACCAGCGATTGCTTTGAGCGGCAGTTAGCAGTGTTATGCCAAGGGATCTTATGGAAGTCGCACCACTTCCCAGTATCTTTCTTTGTCTTTCTGGTGTCCCTCTTTGCATGCGGCTTGGACTGTTTGTCTTGATACTGTCCATATTTTCTCTATCCTTTGTTCTATGGGTTGGGTTCGCCCTTTTTCTGTCTTTTGCTGTGAGGGGTTCCAGGGCCCAAATTGCCGCGTCTTTTGTTTGAGCTTCAGCTCGATTTTGACGGCATATCAGTAGGCCATGCCCAAGGATGAGATGTCCAGAAATTCCATTTCAATCTGGATGTATCTATGCAGAGCACCATGATATTTGAGCACCATATGTTGCTCTGAATCTTTGATACCCAGCTTGGTGCGCAAGGTATGGAAGATATATGTGAACTCAGGCACTCCTTGGTCTCTTTCTTGTTACAGTGTGGTCCATTTGGTATACAAGTCATCATAACTTCCAATAGCATAGTATTGTTCCTTAATAGAATCCCTGAAAGATTCCTAGGTGGTCGTGACTATAAATGATGAGGGTTCCTCTATTTCCTTTTTCTCACAAAAAGTTTCCCACCAATCTTTGACATGGGGAACGCCTTTGAGGAGCACAAAAGTAATATTTTCTCTATTCGAAAAGTTATGGATAGAAAAATACCCTTCTGGTAGATTCAACCACTTGTCTACATCATCTCCGTCTATTTGACCTTCAAATATAGGAATATCGAAGTTTATTTGTACCTTTAAGGGGGCGGTGCCTCCGCTCGAAGAAGATGTGTCGCCTGTTGGTAGCCACCGAAGGATTTGCGTGAAACTATCCATCATCTCGTTCCTCTATTGTGTTGGGGCTTCCTCAAGCAACATTTTGAAAGGATCTCATGTCCTATCATCTTTATTTTCTCCTACCATGAGAGGTTGCTTGGGTGTGCGAGAGCTTTTGTCCTCAAGAGAAACAAGCTTGAGACCCAATTCTTTATACTTTGACCTCATTGGGGACATGCATTAAGACAACAAGGAGTAGACCACTCTGATACCACTGATCTGGATTTTATGAGCAGAACGAAATGACTACAAATTATTAACATATGATTAACACAGAATAACAGAGATACAGTAAAACTGGTTTTCTATTCAATAAGGAAATAAGTTGAAACTGTAAAATGCAATGGAAAACAAGCTTGCTAGAATGGTGGTGGATTATCCCTGAGGAGAGATCTGATGGTTGTGCTCATTCACAAGAAGATAATTACAATGAGGCTCTAAAGGCCTTTTTACAATAAACAGGAGTTTCAAAAACCATACACATCCAAAAACCTAACCCTAGGAGATGAAGTGCCAAAAGTCGTGTGGGCCCCGTTTGGTTAAGTCGGTACATCAACTTCCCAGGGTCGCAACTTTAGCATACGATCTTGGTTTTAGGTGTACGTAGCCCATTGGAAAGATCTATCCGAGGACTACAACAATTGCCAAAAATTTCATGATGAATTTTTTTTATTGCAACATACCTAAAAAAAACATCGTTTAGGGCCTCAAAATGGCTCCAGAAGTTCAGGACCCGAAAAACTGCTAAAAATAGTAAATTATGAAAATTGCTAGAAAGTTGTTTTGAGCCAACTAGAAAAGGTGGGTGACCACTGATATCCACCTAGATCAAGATCGGTTCAAGAAAGAAGGCAACCAGAAAGGTATACTCCATCTGATTTCCGTTCAAATTTTGCTTTGTCTATTACGAATGATTATGCTAGAAATATTAGAGAGGCAGTGGATTCAAAGGATGGAAAACTTTGGAAAAAGGCCATGGATGAAGAAATCACAGCCTTGGATAAGAATGAGGCTTGGGATCTAGTGGAGTTTCCGACTGGAAGAAATCCCATTGGAAGAAAATGGGTATTTAAAAAGAAGTTGAATGCAAAAGGCAAAGTGGAGAAATACAAATCTCGGTTAGTAGCAAAGGGATATTCCCAGGTTGAGGGAATTGATTTTGGTGAGATTTTTTCTCATGTTGCCAAGTTAAATTCTATTAGATTTATCTTATTTTTTGTTGTTGTGTTTGATTTTGAGGTAGAATAGATGGATGTGAAGACAACATTCTTACATGGGGATCTGGAAGAAGAAATCTATATGAAGAAACCAAAAGGTTTTGTTGTGAAGGGAAAGAAGGAGCGGGTATGCAAGATGAAAAAGTCTCTGTATGGTTTAAAACAATCACCATGGATGTGGTATCAAAAATTTGATACTTATATGTTGAGACTTGGATTCACAAGAAGCAAAGAGGATCACTGTGTGTTTTAAATTAATTGTTGATCATTTGATTTATTTGGTCTTGTATGTGGATGACATGTTGTTGATAGGAAACAACAAGGAGATTATTCAGGATGTGAAAACTCAATTGTCCTCTAAATTTGTCATGAAGGACCCTGGTTTTGCAAATTTCATTTTGGGCATGGAAATTAAAAGAGATCAGAAAAATAGGAAACTATGGTTAAGTCAAAGTAAATATGTGGACACAATATTGCAGAGGTTTAATATGCAGGAATGTAAACCAGTCAGGGTCCTTATACCTGTAGGTGTAAAGTGATCTTTTGATCAGTGTCCCAAGATACAAGAAGAGGAGGAGGACATGTCTCATGTTCCTTATGCGAGTGTGGTTGGCAGTTTGATGTATGCAATCGTTTATACTAGACCAGAAATTGCACATGCAATGGGAGTTTTGAGTAGGTATGTGTCAAAACTAGGGAAAGAGCATTGAACAACAATAAAGAGGGTTTTTAGGCATTTGCGTGGCACTGCTAGCTATGGATTGTACTACCAAGGAAGACCAGGATTGGACAAAGTGTTGGATATACATGGCTTTGTGGATGCATATTGGGTTGAAGATCTGGATCGTAGGAGATCTACAAGTTGGTATGTGTTTAACCTGTTTGTAGGAGCAATCGGGTGGATGAGCAAAAGACAATCTATAGTGGCACTTTCAAATACAAAAGTTGAATACATGGAAGCCACTCATGCAAGAAAGCAAGCAGTATGGTTACAAAGATTGTGTTTAGGTATTGGGTTGGTACAACAAGTTGTAAGGATAGATTGTGATAGTCAAAGTGCAATTTTTCTGGTATAGAACCCAGCGTATCATTCAAATACGAAGCATATTGATGTTCAATATCACTTTGTGAGAGACATGGTTGAAGAAAAGAAAGTGTTTCCGATGAAGGTGGACACTTTGAAGAATGTTGCAGATTAATTAACAAAATTTGTGAGCACTGAGAAGTTATCTTGGTGTCGAGGATCCATGGGCATTGTTGCCCTGGATTGTTGACTATGTAACCTTGTAACCCCCTTTATGTAAAGAAAACAAGAAGTGGGAGAATTTTGGGTATGTGTTATATTATTTGAATGACTAGCTATACAGTTTGATATGTTGTGTCAGACGTGTGGGGGGTTTGAGGGGGTCCTTCTAGCCCTCCCCCTTCAAGATTCGGGGGCAGTGCCCCCGAGAAATTATTTTTTCCTCGGAAAACGTGTCATAATTTTTGCCTCGTTTTTCATGTCACCTCAATTTTCATGTCAATTGTTGGGTGGTTTTTTGGCACATGGTTTTTGCCAATGGTTTTCTATTTCTGGTTAAGGAATTAGGGTTGTTGACTAATCCAGGTCATTGGGTTAGGGTTTTGGATGCTGCTAGCTCATATATGTATATTGTATTATAAACAATGTATCACAATGAATGAATATAGAATATGTTGGTTTTCTCGGTTTGGGTTTCCAGGGAAAAAATATCTATGTAATGTGTGTATTTGACATTGTATATTTTATGTTCTTTTATTGAAAATATGTTTGTAGTAAAATATTGTACAAGGTTAAAATCTACATCTTTAGTCCAATGAAATTCTTCGGATTTCTTTAGTAGTTGTTCCAAAGGTTTTTTTTTTTCAATTGAATACCTCATGGGAAAACCTCGAGTACTTCCCCACTTCATGGATGGAAAATAGGGTAAAATTCCATCCCTTATTACAGGGCCTAACCCTAAGGGGTAACAAGAGATTCGAACTCGTGACCTCCTCCGCTGGAGATAGCTTCATGTATGGATCAAAACCACTTGAGCCTACCCTTGGGGTTTGTTCCAAAGGTGTTGTTATACTTGCATAATTCCTAATAAACCTGTGCTGATATCCAATATGGCCAAAAGTAGTTCACAACTATTTGACAGTGGGTAGGAGGAGGCATATTAAGAATTATTGCAACTTTCGCAGGATTGGCTAACACTCTTTCCCTAAAAACTATGTGTCCTAGTAGATTAAGGGAAATTTGTAGTTGTCTGCAACGATCCAACATCAGTTGTAATAGCTTTATGTGATCCTTGAGTAAGATATATATAGTCCAATCATCCAGGTATACCTCAAGAAACTTATGAATGAAGTCGCAGAATGTTGCAATCACTATCCAAGAGAACATTATCGGGGCATTCTTGAGCCCAAATAGTATAACCTTATAGGAAAATGATCCCACTTGATCATGAAGGTATTATTTTTATTGTCTTATGCGGCGATTTGAACCTGGTGGTATCTAGAAAACCCATCTGTAAAGGAATACACTTCGTTTCTTGCTACTTGATCTAATACCTCATCTCTAAAGGGGGTAGGAAAGGGGTCATGTACACAACCAATGTTAAGGATTTTCTAGTCCACACAAACTCGTATATCCTCTATACCTTTCTTGGTTTAGATCATGATAGGACTAATCCACTCAGCCTTATTGACAGGTAAAATCAGCCCAACTTCCAGTATCATATCAATATCCTTCTTCACTTTCTCTTTGACTCTGGGGTTCAAATGGTATGGCCTATGTTTTACTGGTCTTGAGTCAGGATTTAACTCTATTTTCATCTCCCCTAAATATCCCTTAATACCTTTTAGTTTTGATAATATTGTAGGGAATATGTCCTCATATTCATGCAACAGAGCTTGTACCTTTCTCATGGTCTGTTCATCCCAATAGTCTCCAACAGATTCCAACTTAGGGTGGTCATCAATCCTTATATTTAATTTCTGCAACTTCAGGGGTTTGGTATAGGAACTACTAACATTATCCAAAATGGTGTCTTTCACCTCCCTATTCCCTCCAAATTCTTAAAATGTAAAATTTCTAAGTTCCTCAAGGTCATCAAGATCTTATGGGTCTTTATAAACATTAAGACAAGCTGTGGGTATTCATGCAGGGGATGGGTAAAGGCTATGATGAAGGAGGTATTCATGTTCAAGACAAATGGTGGAAGGATGTATATTCTTAACTTCATCAGTAAAAAGCATTTTCTTAATCTATTGTAAAGCTAGAGCGATTTCATGGGACTTACATAAGAATAAGAAGTCTTGGCAGAATTGTTTGATCTGGATTATTTTGAGAATGACATGAAGACATAAATATAGCAGAGATATAACAAGGAAATACACAGATATATTGCAAGAAACATAGAAATATAGTGAAACCCAACTTCTATTAATGAATAAGAAATAAAAACATTGTAAAACACATACTGGTAGAATGGGGTATCTTATCTCTGAAAATAAAGAGACGTTGGTTACACTTCATTCACAACAAGATTTACATTACACTCCATTTCATTCTTAAAGGGCCTCCTTCACCTCAATTATATATGAGAGAGTGAGAGGATAACAATTCCCATGATGCATGTGGGATAAATTAATCTAAGTTTATAAAATTTCATAGGCATGTAAAACACTAGGAATTTCTGGAAGGTCACCCATCCCAATACTACTCTATCCCAAGCGTGCTTAACTATGAAGTTATAATGGTATCAAGTGGAATAACACTATGTTGTAGGCATGTACATAAGACCACTAGGAAATCATTACATGATTTCTATAATTAACAAATGAAGTTGGTGTTACACTCCATTCCCCACCAAAAGGGTGAATATCATGGTTTATCAAAACCATAGGCTCAAAATGTTGATTCAGTGGAAAAGGTGGTTGGCCACTGAGATCCACCCGGATCATTCCTCCCCCCTTAGGAATCAATGTTCTCCATTGCATCAAGTTCCCTCGGGAGATGGGGAAACTTCTGTTGAATTTGAACCTTGGTGAGTCACTTTCCTTGTTGAAGTATATGTCCTTCTTGTACTTTTCCTGTGGAAGGATTTCATGAACCTGTTGGAGGTGTTGGATCTGGTCAATAGATCTAACAACACGATATGCCTTGGTCTGAGTGTGGGAGGACTTTGTTGGTGAAGATGAAGCAAGAAGAGCTATACCAATGGGGGCTAATTGTTGGAACCCCAAGCACACCTGGAACGGGCAGTGGCCAATAGAGTTATGTTGAACATGTGGAAGACTCTCATTCACTTCATGCTCCTCTACAATCTCATTGACCTGATTCTGCTAGATAGAAAAATTTTGGGCCGAGGCTGTAGTGGTCGCAATGACCTCTTGTTCACCATCTGACTGGATTGTGAAGAGGGAAAAAATTGTGGTCTGAAAGATTACTTTGCGGCGTTTTTTTTCCAAGATAAATGAAGTGGTAGTAGTCAAAGCTACCTCCGGTACCCTATAGAGTTGACATCCCATAGTAAAAATAACACTGAGGGGCCGAGACTCATATATAGCATGAAGTTTCCACATATATGGTTGTCCTAAAAGAACATCACAAACTTCAAGTGGGGCAACATCACACACTACCTCATCCTTGAAGGGCTTGATGCCATAGGACAAGTGGCACTACTGACTAACACAAATGTCTCATCCCCGACTCAACCATCCAATGGTGTATGGTTGGGGATGTGAAATTGTTAGCAACTTAAATATCTTGAAAACCTCGGTTGATACCAGATTCTTTTGATTCTCACTGTTAACAATGAAATGAAATGGGGTCCCTTTTACCCACATCTACGAGTGGAAGAGGCGCTCCCCCTCCTCAAGCTCCTCTGGTTCTTCTGATTGTATTGTTGTGTTTGCGATGATAGTAGTGGGTTCTACATTCATTATCTATTTCCCTTTATGGTGCTCTGAATCAAAGTCTAAGTTAGGTTCTAATTCTTTTTCTTTGAGATCAGATACNATCGAAGGATTATAACACTACCTGGTGTTCTACAAATCCTAAGATTGGCCAGAAATTTGATTTTTGTAAGAAAAATGGACGATGCAGGGGTAAAAATAATATTTGAAAAGGAAACCTACATGATGGTTCGAGGAGCAATGGTGTTGTTGAAGGGAGTTTGGATTGGAACTTTGTATAAGATGCAAGGAAGCACTATTAGTGATGGGTGTAATAGTTCCAATGTTCTTGATATTGGAGTTGAAGAAGAAATAACTCCTACATTCTCTGGAGAAAAGGTTATGTTGTGGCATCAAATACTGGGGCATATCGGAGAGAAGGGTATTTGACTACTACACGGTAAAGGTATGGTTGAAGGTATGTATAATCGCTCTATGGATTTTGATTTCTCTGAACATTGTGTATATGGGAAGCAAAATCGGGTAAGATTCCCTCTAGTGCAACGAGGGCAGATGGAATTTTACAGCTAGTTCATAGTGATGTATTTGGACCTGTGTCGGTTCCATCATTGGGAAAATCTGTGTACTATGTCTCATTTATATATGACTTATTGAGGAATATTTGGATATATTTCCTCATGAAGAAATATGAAGTCTTTAATAGGTTTAAAGAGTTTAAGGCTCTTGTTGAGAATCAAACAGAGAAAATAATTAAGTTGTTGAGGACAGATAATGGTGGAGAGTTATGCAGGAATGAATTTGAAGAATTTTGTAAGAAGTGAGGTATATCAAGGAAGAATACTACTCCATATACACCTCAAAAGAATTGAGTTGAAGAAAGGATGATCAGGATGCTGGTGGAAAAAGCAAGGTGCATGTTCAATGGTGTCAGGTTATGGAAAGAATTTTGGGCAGAGGCAGAGGGTACTGCATGTTACCTAATCAACAAATCACCCATGTAAAAATTGGATGACAAGACTCCACAATAGGCATGGACTGGTAAGAAACCTTCTCTCACACATCTCAAGGTATTTGGTTGTGAGGCGTATGTTCATGTTCCAAAGGAAAACAAGAGTAAGCTAGATATGAAGGTTGAAAAGTGTATATTTATTGGGTATAAATATGGTCCTAAAGGTTATAATATTTGGAACCCATAAACTAATAAGGTTGTGTATATACGAGATGTGGTATTTAGAGAAATAAAATATGTTGTCAAACAGGATGTCCTACCAAGTAAGGAAGAACCCAAGAAAATAGAGTTTGATTTAAAGGATGATGAATCAAACTCTACAGAAGAACAAGATCCTCATACTCCAGAATTGAGGAGATATGATCCGGATTTTATGAGTAGAACGAAATGAATACGGATTATTAATAGATACTTAACACAAAATAACAAAGATACAATAAAACTAGTTTTCTATTCAATAAGCAAATAAGATGAAACTGTAAAATGCAGCAGAAAACAATCTTGTTGGAATGGTGGCAGCTTATCTATGAGCAGAGATGTGATGACTGCGCTCATTCGCAAGAAGATAATTACAATGAGGCTCTGAAAGAATTTTTACAATAAACAAGAGTTTAAAAAGCCCTAGACATCCAAAAACCTAACCCTAGGAGATGACGTGCCAAAAGTCATGTGGCCCCTATTTGGGTAAGTCAGTACAGCAACTTCCTGGGGTCGTAACTGTTGCATACGATCTTTGTTTTAGGCATACAATAGCCCATTGGAAAGATATATCTGCGGACTACAACAGTTGCCAAAATTCTCATGGTAAAACATTTTGATTGCAACATACCTAAAAAAACGTCATTTAGGGCCTCAAAATGGCTATGGAAGTTCAGGACCCGAAAAACTGCTAAAAATAGTAAATTACGAAAATTGTCAGAAAGTTGTTTTGAGCCAACTGGAAAAGGTGGGTGGCCACTGATATCCACCCAGATCAATCCTCCCTCCTTAAGAATAAATGGTCTCCATTGCGTTGATTTCCCCCATTAGATGAGGAAATTTCTGTTGAATTTGGCCCCGGGTGAGCCACTTGCCTTGGTGCAAGAGCTGCCCTGCTTTGACAACTTGATAAAGTTGGATCCTTTGTTATCGAGTGCCCTTGATATCTGTGTCCACTATATGATCATTGGATTCATGTTGTATGCAGTCGAGATTGAGCTATGTTGGTGTCAGTTGTTCTGCTACGTATGAGGTGTCCAATAATGGTGGAAAATAAGGTCGAAGGAGGTCCATGTTGAACATTGGGTGCAGGCCAAGGAAAGGAGGAATGTTGAGCTCAAAAGAATTATCCCCCATAGCCTTGGTGTTGGTGTATGGCCCATAACGAGTGGGCGAAGCTTCCGATGGGTTCCTTTAAGGCGTTCTTTCTGCAAGTGCAACCAAACTTTGTCGCCCACCTCAAACTTATGTGGCACTCGATGTTGATCATGGTGCTTATTGTACTTGTACTTGTACTTATGTAGGATATCATGAACCTATTGGAAGATGTGATGGAACCGCTCAATGAACCAGGTGGATTTGTTAGCTTCAGTTGGAGTAGGAGATGATTCAGTCGAGGTGACCGCAAGGGGAAGTGCAACATCTATGAGACCCAATGGTTGGAATCCCAACCCCATCTGAAAGGGGTTGTGGCCAGTTGAGATACGTGGGGCTCAATTGTAGCTATGTTGGACAAGGAAAAATCACATCCCATGTGTGAGGGTGTTTGGAATTATACAGGCGCAGGATATGCACGATCATTAGATTTACGACCTCGGTTTGGCCATCTGTCTGAGGGTGGAAGGTTGTGGAATTGATGAGCTTGGTGTCTAGCAGTGACCAGAGGCTTGACCAGAATGTGTTGAGAAATCAATTGTCTCGATATGAGACAATGGTTTTTGGGATTTTAAAATGTACCTAGACTCGTTCAAAGAAGAGCTTGGCAGTGGCTTCTGCTGTGATGTTCTTCTTCCAGGCAACCAGAATCACCATCTTAGAAAAGCGATCAAAAACCACAAAAACACAATCATTTCCCCACTTGGTGGATGGGAGGCCCAACATGTAGTCCATTGAGATGGATTCCCATGGCCTGTCAGGAGTAGGAAGAGGGGTGTAGAGGCACTATTTCTTAGTGGTCAGTTTGGAAATAGTGCAGGCAATGCAGGACCTGATATACTTGGTAACCTCCTGTCGAAGTTTCGTCCAATAGAATTTTTTTTGTAGAATCACCATTATCTTTTTGACACCAAAGTGTCCTGCCACTCGACTATAGTGGGCTTCCCGGATCAACTTCGCTCGCTCACTTGATGGAACACAGATATGTCCCAAACGACACAACAACCCATCCTAAAGATGGAAATTATCGACAACTGCGTTTGCACCCAACATTTGGTAGGTGGTGGCGAAGTCCATGTCTGTCTCATAAAGTTGGGGTTATCCAAAGGTCTCATGTCCACAAGAGTATAGCATAGTGGCGAGTTCCATTACTGGCGGTCTACTAAGGAAATCAATGATGCGGTTGGTGCTTCATGTTTTATACTTGATGTTGAGGTGGAATTGTTGTAAGTATGTGGACCACTTTTGATGGTGGTCATTCTGTAATTTTCCTTGTGTCTGCATGAACTGCAGTGGCTTATGATCAATGTGGATGACTCTCTCCCTCCCAAGAATGTAATGTCTCCACTAGCGGTATGCTTGCAAAATAGATTACATCTCTTTGTCATAAGTAAGGTACTTACAAACAACATCTGATAGTGTCTCACTATGATAGGCCATAGGGTGGTCATGTTGAGTGAGAACAGAGCCCACAACATAGTTTGAAGCATCTATCTTGATCTCAAAGGGTTGTTGTAGGTATGGTAGTGAATGTAATAGGGATGAGCACAAATGTTGCTTCAAATCATAGAATGCTTGTTGTTGGGACTGGCCCCATGCAAATTTTTCCTTACCACCACCCCTAGTTATTTGGCTGAGGGCCCATGCAATATGGGAGAATCCCAACATGAACCTATGGTAGAAATTGGCAAGGCCCAAGAAGCTCTAAAGCTCAATGAGTGTGGTTTGGGATGGCTAGTCACGGATGAATTGGATCTTGGCTGGATCCACATGTATTCCATGCTGATCAACAATGTAGCCCAGGTAATGGACCTTATCCATGTCGAAGGATCATTTTTCCAAGTTGGCGTATAGCTTGTGTTGCCGCAGGGTGTGTAGAACCTGCTAAATATGCTACAATTGTTCTACCCAAGACTTGTTGTAAATGAGAATGTCATCCATATACACCACTACAAAAGTATTGGTGAATGGTCGCAATATATCGTCCATCATCCTCATGAAAATGGTTGGAGAATTTGTCAAACCAAAGGGCATGACCAACCATTCAAAAAGACCTTTCTTTGACTTGAAGGTGGTCTTCCATACATCTGTATGTTCTATTGGGACCTGGTGGTAGCCAGACTTCAGAACAATTTTACTGAAGTATTTGGCCCTTGTGAGTTGATCAAGGAGGTCGTCGATTCGAGGAATTAGGTACTATCTTCTGACTGTGATTTTATTCAAGGCTCGGTAATCAATGCAGAGTCGCCAGGTTCCATATTTATTTTATACTAGCACGATTGGGCTCCTGTAAGGTGACAAGCTGGGATGAATGTGCCCTTTGTGGAGTAGTTCTTGGATATGTCGCTTGATCTCCTCATTCTCTAGCATAGAGCGGTGATAGACTGGACCATTGGGAAGCGGTGTGTCGAGGGTCATATCAATGGGGTACTTCAACTGACAGTGCAGAGGTACCCTGGTAGGTGAGGAGAAGATATTCAAGTATTCTTCGACGACCTTATCTACTTGCTTTTGTTGTGTGGAGAGGTCGGTCGTAGAGACCCCAGATTTGGTTGTGATCTTTTTCTCATTTTGAGAGAGAATCACGAAGAAGACAAACTTCCCCATCTAAGAGATGACCTTCCTACATTGCTTGGCAGAGATCAAGGAAATAGCACTAGGTGGGACTGCCTTGGGTATCCTGCCCAATTTCCTATTCAAAGTAATAATAACACTATGAGGCCTAGACTCATATACAACATGATGTTTCCATAAAAAAGGTTGGCCCAAAAGAACATTACAAAATTTGAGAGAACCAACATCACACAATACCTTGTCTTTGAAGGGCTTGACGTCATACGACATTCGACACTATTGGCTAATGCGAATATCGCTTCCTTGGCGGAGCCATCCAATGGTGTAGGGTTGTGGGTGAGGCGTTGTCGGCAGGGCCATCCACTTGAAAACCTCTACTGAGATGAGGTTATTCTGGATACCACTATCAACGATGAAGTGCAACGAGGTGCCTTTTACCCATATCTTTGAATGGAAGAGGTGTTATTCTTCTTCTAGCTCATCTGGTTCATCAGGTTGGAGCTTGGTGGTAGCAACGATGGCACTGGGTTTCTCGTCAATGATCTGTCTTCCCCTTTCTGGTTCTGACTCAGAGTCAGAACCCGCATCTGATTCAGAGGCTTTCACTTCAGCTACCAGCGATTGCTTTGAGCGGCAGTTAGCAGTGTTATGCCAAGGGATCTTATGGAAGTCGCACCACTTCCCAGTATCTTTCTTTGTCTTTCTGGTGTCCCTCTTTGCATGCGGCTTGGACTGTTTGTCTTGATACTGTCCATATTTTCTCTATCCTTTGTTCTATGGGTTGGGTTCGCCCTTTTTCTGTCTTTTGCTGTGAGGGGTTCCAGGGCCCAAATTGCCGCGTCTTTTGTTTGAGCTTCAGCTCGATTTTGACGGCATATCAGTAGGCCATGCCCAAGGATGAGATGTCCAGAAATTCCATTTCAATCTGGATGTATCTATGCAGAGCACCATGATATTTGAGCACCATATGTTGCTCTGAATCTTTGATACCCAGCTTGGTGCGCAAGGTATGGAAGATATATGTGAACTCAGGCACTCCTTGGTCTCTTTCTTGTTACAGTGTGGTCCATTTGGTATACAAGTCATCATAACTTCCAATAGCATAGTATTGTTCCTTAATAGAATCCCTGAAAGATTCCTAGGTGGTCGTGACTATAAATGATGAGGGTTCCTCTATTTCCTTTTTCTCACAAAAAGTTTCCCACCAATCTTTGACATGGGGAACGCCTTTGAGGAGCACAAAAGTAATATTTTCTCTATTCGAAAAGTTATGGATAGAAAAATACCCTTCTGGTAGATTCAACCACTTGTCTACATCATCTCCGTCTATTTGACCTTCAAATATAGGAATATCGAAGTTTATTTGTACCTTTAAGGGGGCGGTGCCTCCGCTCGAAGAAGATGTGTCGCCTGTTGGTAGCCACCGAAGGATTTGCGTGAAACTATCCATCATCTCGTTCCTCTATTGTGTTGGGGCTTCCTCAAGCAACATTTTGAAAGGATCTCATGTCCTATCATCTTTATTTTCTCCTACCATGAGAGGTTGCTTGGGTGTGCGAGAGCTTTTGTCCTCAAGAGAAACAAGCTTGAGACCCAATTCTTTATACTTTGACCTCATTGGGGACATGCATTAAGACAACAAGGAGTAGACCACTCTGATACCACTGATCTGGATTTTATGAGCAGAACGAAATGACTACAAATTATTAACATATGATTAACACAGAATAACAGAGATACAGTAAAACTGGTTTTCTATTCAATAAGGAAATAAGTTGAAACTGTAAAATGCAATGGAAAACAAGCTTGCTAGAATGGTGGTGGATTATCCCTGAGGAGAGATCTGATGGTTGTGCTCATTCACAAGAAGATAATTACAATGAGGCTCTAAAGGCCTTTTTACAATAAACAGGAGTTTCAAAAACCATACACATCCAAAAACCTAACCCTAGGAGATGAAGTGCCAAAAGTCGTGTGGGCCCCGTTTGGTTAAGTCGGTACATCAACTTCCCAGGGTCGCAACTTTAGCATACGATCTTGGTTTTAGGTGTACGTAGCCCATTGGAAAGATCTATCCGAGGACTACAACAATTGCCAAAAATTTCATGATGAATTTTTTTTATTGCAACATACCTAAAAAAAACATCGTTTAGGGCCTCAAAATGGCTCCAGAAGTTCAGGACCCGAAAAACTGCTAAAAATAGTAAATTATGAAAATTGCTAGAAAGTTGTTTTGAGCCAACTAGAAAAGGTGGGTGACCACTGATATCCACCTAGATCAAGATCGGTTCAAGAAAGAAGGCAACCAGAAAGGTATACTCCATCTGATTTCCGTTCAAATTTTGCTTTGTCTATTACGAATGATTATGCTAGAAATATTAGAGAGGCAGTGGATTCAAAGGATGGAAAACTTTGGAAAAAGGCCATGGATGAAGAAATCACAGCCTTGGATAAGAATGAGGCTTGGGATCTAGTGGAGTTTCCGACTGGAAGAAATCCCATTGGAAGAAAATGGGTATTTAAAAAGAAGTTGAATGCAAAAGGCAAAGTGGAGAAATACAAATCTCGGTTAGTAGCAAAGGGATATTCCCAGGTTGAGGGAATTGATTTTGGTGAGATTTTTTCTCATGTTGCCAAGTTAAATTCTATTAGATTTATCTTATTTTTTGTTGTTGTGTTTGATTTTGAGGTAGAATAGATGGATGTGAAGACAACATTCTTACATGGGGATCTGGAAGAAGAAATCTATATGAAGAAACCAAAAGGTTTTGTTGTGAAGGGAAAGAAGGAGCGGGTATGCAAGATGAAAAAGTCTCTGTATGGTTTAAAACAATCACCATGGATGTGGTATCAAAAATTTGATACTTATATGTTGAGACTTGGATTCACAAGAAGCAAAGAGGATCACTGTGTGTTTTAAATTAATTGTTGATCATTTGATTTATTTGGTCTTGTATGTGGATGACATGTTGTTGATAGGAAACAACAAGGAGATTATTCAGGATGTGAAAACTCAATTGTCCTCTAAATTTGTCATGAAGGACCCTGGTTTTGCAAATTTCATTTTGGGCATGGAAATTAAAAGAGATCAGAAAAATAGGAAACTATGGTTAAGTCAAAGTAAATATGTGGACACAATATTGCAGAGGTTTAATATGCAGGAATGTAAACCAGTCAGGGTCCTTATACCTGTAGGTGTAAAGTGATCTTTTGATCAGTGTCCCAAGATACAAGAAGAGGAGGAGGACATGTCTCATGTTCCTTATGCGAGTGTGGTTGGCAGTTTGATGTATGCAATCGTTTATACTAGACCAGAAATTGCACATGCAATGGGAGTTTTGAGTAGGTATGTGTCAAAACTAGGGAAAGAGCATTGAACAACAATAAAGAGGGTTTTTAGGCATTTGCGTGGCACTGCTAGCTATGGATTGTACTACCAAGGAAGACCAGGATTGGACAAAGTGTTGGATATACATGGCTTTGTGGATGCATATTGGGTTGAAGATCTGGATCGTAGGAGATCTACAAGTTGGTATGTGTTTAACCTGTTTGTAGGAGCAATCGGGTGGATGAGCAAAAGACAATCTATAGTGGCACTTTCAAATACAAAAGTTGAATACATGGAAGCCACTCATGCAAGAAAGCAAGCAGTATGGTTACAAAGATTGTGTTTAGGTATTGGGTTGGTACAACAAGTTGTAAGGATAGATTGTGATAGTCAAAGTGCAATTTTTCTGGTATAGAACCCAGCGTATCATTCAAATACGAAGCATATTGATGTTCAATATCACTTTGTGAGAGACATGGTTGAAGAAAAGAAAGTGTTTCCGATGAAGGTGGACACTTTGAAGAATGTTGCAGATTAATTAACAAAATTTGTGAGCACTGAGAAGTTATCTTGGTGTCGAGGATCCATGGGCATTGTTGCCCTGGATTGTTGACTATGTAACCTTGTAACCCCCTTTATGTAAAGAAAACAAGAAGTGGGAGAATTTTGGGTATGTGTTATATTATTTGAATGACTAGCTATACAGTTTGATATGTTGTGTCAGACGTGTGGGGGGTTTGAGGGGGTCCTTCTAGCCCTCCCCCTTCAAGATTCGGGGGCAGTGCCCCCGAGAAATTATTTTTTCCTCGGAAAACGTGTCATAATTTTTGCCTCGTTTTTCATGTCACCTCAATTTTCATGTCAATTGTTGGGTGGTTTTTTGGCACATGGTTTTTGCCAATGGTTTTCTATTTCTGGTTAAGGAATTAGGGTTGTTGACTAATCCAGGTCATTGGGTTAGGGTTTTGGATGCTGCTAGCTCATATATGTATATTGTATTATAAACAATGTATCACAATGAATGAATATAGAATATGTTGGTTTTCTCGGTTTGGGTTTCCAGGGAAAAAATATCTATGTAATGTGTGTATTTGACATTGTATATTTTATGTTCTTTTATTGAAAATATGTTTGTAGTAAAATATTGTACAAGGTTAAAATCTACATCTTTAGTCCAATGAAATTCTTCGGATTTCTTTAGTAGTTGTTCCAAAGGTTTTTTTTTTTCAATTGAATACCTCATGGGAAAACCTCGAGTACTTCCCCACTTCATGGATGGAAAATAGGGTAAAATTCCATCCCTTATTACAGGGCCTAACCCTAAGGGGTAACAAGAGATTCGAACTCGTGACCTCCTCCGCTGGAGATAGCTTCATGTATGGATCAAAACCACTTGAGCCTACCCTTGGGGTTTGTTCCAAAGGTGTTGTTATACTTGCATAATTCCTAATAAACCTGTGCTGATATCCAATATGGCCAAAAGTAGTTCACAACTATTTGACAGTGGGTAGGAGGAGGCATATTAAGAATTATTGCAACTTTCGCAGGATTGGCTAACACTCTTTCCCTAAAAACTATGTGTCCTAGTAGATTAAGGGAAATTTGTAGTTGTCTGCAACGATCCAACATCAGTTGTAATAGCTTTATGTGATCCTTGAGTAAGATATATATAGTCCAATCATCCAGGTATACCTCAAGAAACTTATGAATGAAGTCGCAGAATGTTGCAATCACTATCCAAGAGAACATTATCGGGGCATTCTTGAGCCCAAATAGTATAACCTTATAGGAAAATGATTCCACTTGATCATGAAGGTATTATTTTTATTGTCTTATGCGGCGATTTGAACCTGGTGGTATCTAGAAAACCCATCTGTAAAGGAATACACTTTGTTTCTTGCTACTTGATCCAATACCTCATCTCTAAAGGGGGTAGGAAAGGGGTCATGTACACAAGCAATGTTAAGGATTTTCTAGTCCACACAAACTCGCATATCCTCTATACCTTTCTTGGTTTAGATCATGATAGGACTAATCCACCTAGCCTTATTGACAGGTAAAATCAGCCCAACTTCCAGTATCATATCAATATCCTTCTTCACTTTCTCTTTAACTCTGGGGTTCAAATGGTATGGCCTATGTTTTACTGGTCTTGAATCAGGATTTAACTCTATTTTCATCTCCCCTAAATCTCCCTTAATACCTTTTAGTTTTTATAATATTGTAGGGAATATGTCCTCATATTCATGCAACAGAGCTTGTACCTTTCTCATGGTCTGTTCATCCCAATAGTCTCCAACGGATTCCAACTTAGGGTGGTCATCAATCCTTATATTTAATTTCTGCAACTTTAGGGGTTTGGTATAGGAACTACTAACATTATCCAAAATGGTGTCTTTCACCTCCCTAGTCCCTCCAAATTCTTAAAATGTAAAATTTCTAAGTTCCTCGAGGTCATCAAGATCTTATGGGTCTTTATCAAAATTAAGACAAGATGTGGGTATTCATGCAGGGGATGGGTAAAGGCTATGATGAAGGATGTATTCATGTTCAAGACAAATGGTGGAAGGATGTATATTCTTAACTTCATCAGTAAAAAGCATTTTCTTAATCTATTGCAAAGCTAGAGCGATTTCATGGGACTTACATAAGAATAAGAAGTCTTGGCAGAATTGTTTGATCCGGATTATTTTGAGAATGACATGAAGACATAAATATAGCAGAGATATAACAAGGAAATACACAGAGATATTGCAAGAAACATAGAAATATAGTGAAACCCAACTTCTATTAATGAATAAGAAATAAAAACATTGTAAAACACATACTGGTAGAATGGGGTATCTTATCTCTGAAAATAAAGAGACGTTGGTTACACTTCATTCACAACAAGATTTACATTACACTCCATTTCATTCTTAAAGGGCCTCCTTCACCTCAATTATATATGAGAGAGTGAGAGGATAACAATTCCCATGATGCATGTGGGATAAATTAATCTAAGTTTATAAAATTTCATAGGCATGTAAAACACTAGGAATTTCTGGAAGGTCACCCATCCCAATACTACTCTATCCCAAGCGTGCTTAACTATGAAGTTATAATGGTATCAAGTGGAATAACACTATGTTGTAGGCATGTACATAAGACCACTAGGAAATCATTACATGATTTCTATAATTAACAAATGAAGTTGGTGTTACACTCCATTCCCCACCAAAAGGGTGAATATCATGGTTTATCAAAACCATAGGCTCAAAATGTTGATTCAGTGGAAAAGGTGGTTGGCCACTGAGATCCACCCGGATCATTCCTCCCCCCTTAGGAATCAATGTTCTCCATTGCATCAAGTTCCCTCGGGAGATGGGGAAACTTCTGTTGAATTTGAACCTTGGTGAGTCACTTTCCTTGTTGAAGTATATGTCCTTCTTGTACTTTTCCTGTGGAAGGATTTCATGAACCTGTTGGAGGTGTTGGATCTGGTCAATAGATCTAACAACACGATATGCCTTGGTCTGAGTGTGGGAGGACTTTGTTGGTGAAGATGAAGCAAGAAGAGCTATACCAATGGGGGCTAATTGTTGGAACCCCAAGCACACCTGGAACGGGCAGTGGCCAATAGAGTTATGTTGAACATGTGGAAGACTCTCATTCACTTCATGCTCCTCTACAATCTCATTGACCTGATTCTGCTAGATAGAAAAATTTTGGGCCGAGGCTGTAGTGGTCGCAATGACCTCTTGTTCACCATCTGACTGGATTGTGAAGAGGGAAAAAATTGTGGTCTGAAAGATTACTTTGCGGCGTTTTTTTTCCAAGATAAATGAAGTGGTAGTAGTCAAAGCTACCTCCGGTACCCTATAGAGTTGACATCCCATAGTAAAAATAACACTGAGGGGCCGAGACTCATATATAGCATGAAGTTTCCACATATATGGTTGTCCTAAAAGAACATCACAAACTTCAAGTGGGGCAACATCACACACTACCTCATCCTTGAAGGGCTTGATGCCATAGGACAAGTGGCACTACTGACTAACACAAATGTCTCATCCCCGACTCAACCATCCAATGGTGTATGGTTGGGGATGTGAAATTGTTAGCAACTTAAATATCTTGAAAACCTCGGTTGATACCAGATTCTTTTGATTCTCACTGTTAACAATGAAATGAAATGGGGTCCCTTTTACCCACATCTACGAGTGGAAGAGGCGCTCCCCCTCCTCAAGCTCCTCTGGTTCTTCTGATTGTATTGTTGTGTTTGCGATGATAGTAGTGGGTTCTACATTCATTATCTATTTCCCTTTATGGTGCTCTGAATCAAAGTCTAAGTTAGGTTCTAATTCTTTTTCTTTGAGATCAGATACSAATGATTGTTTTGAGCGACATTCATCGATGTTGTGCCAAAGGATTTTGTGGAACTCACACCACTTTCTAATGTCTTTCTTAAACTTCTTGYTACCCTTATTTCCATGTATCTCRGACTGGATMTCTTGAGTTTGGCCTTCCTTTCTGACATGTCCTTCATTCTRTGAGTTAGGKTTACCTTTTCCATGCTTCTGTTGTGGCGCATTTTCAAACCCGAACTCCCACTTACTCCACTTCTTGAATTTCTGCTCAATTTTGACTGCATATTGATAAGTAGCTAMMAGTGAGGAGATGCCCAAGAAATCCATCTTTTTTTGGATGTACATGGGCATATCACTATGGTACTTCAAAACCAGGTGTCGTTMAGAGTCTTTGATACCCAACCTTGAGTGCAAGGTATGAAAKATGTTAGTGTACTCTGGCACCGTCTAGTCTCTTTTATGACAYAGAGTCATCCATCTCATGTACTGGACATCATAGTTTTCGACARGGTAGAACTCCTCCTTTAGGGMATATACAAAATCCGCCCAAGTGGCTTCTCTTTCGAATGGTGTAKATTCATCCGCGGTGTACCTCTCCTAGTAACCTTCCCACCAATCTTTGACATGGGGAAGGGATTTAAGGAGCACGAAGGTGATCTTTTCACTGTCARAAWTTTTTTGGACAGACTAATAACCTTGTAGCAGATTTAACCATTTTTCTAGAGCATATGCATCTATCTGGCCTTCAAATAAGGGGATATCAAAATTGACTTGTACCTTGAAGGGTGTCGCACCTTCCAAATGGTTGGGTGTCGAAGATTTCTTAGCTTCCATCGATATTCGTTTGAAGAATTTGAGCGAATTTATCCATCATCTCGTTCCTCTGTTACATGAGGGATTCCTCAAGAAACGTCTTGAAAGGATCTCCTGCTCTGTCATATCTCTTTTCTTTTTCCATGGGAGGTCACTTGGGCTGGTGAGAGTGGTTGTCCTCAAGAGAAACTAGATCAATACCCAACTCTCTATACTCTGACCTCATTGGGGACATGATATGAAAAACAAGAAGGAGCAAACTACTCTAATACCGTTGATCCAGATTATTTTGAGAACGACATGAAGACACAAATATAGCAGAGATATAACAAGGAAATACACAGAGATATTGCAAGAAACACAAAAATATAGTGAAACCCAACTTCTACTAATGAATAAGACAAAAAAACATTGTAGAACACAGAATGGTAGAATGAGGTAGCTTATCTTTGAAAAGAAAGAGATGTCGTCTAAACTTCATTCACAAAAAGCTTTACATCACACTCCATTGCATTCTTAAAGGGCCTCCTTCACCTCAATTATATGTAAGAGAGTGAGAGGAGAAAAATTCCCATGATGCGTGTGGGATAAATTAATATACGTTTATAAAATGCCATAGGCATGTAAAACACTAGGAATTCCTAGGAGGTCACCCATCCCAGTACTACTCTAGCCCTAGCATGCTTAACTGCAGAGTTCTAATGGGTTCCAATGAATTAACACTATGTTATAGGCATGTACATAAGACCACTAGGAAATCATTACATGATGTCTATAATTAACAAATGAAGATGGTGTTACATTCCATTCCCCATCAAAAGGGTGAATATCATGGTTTATCAAAACCATAGACTCAAAATGTTGATTCAGTGGAAAAGGTGATTGGCCACCGAGATCCTCCCGGATCATTGTCTTTGAAGGATTTCCTATCAAGTGTTTTTTCGTCGAGCATCCTCATGTACATACCAAGCAGTTGGAATTTTTCCCATAGAATGAATAAACTGATGTACCCAAAATTGAGAAGATAGTTGCACAACTTCCCAGACCTGAATACAATGTGCAACATGCTCTCGTGGATCAGAAAACCCATCGTATGCTACCAAAGTTGAGGTATGACAGTTTGGTTCATGTTCATGATTCAGATGAGTAACCTATGAAGGGGGAATAAAGCGATGTTGGATGGCACACTTTGCTTTGTCCCAAGAATATAAAGTACCCATGTGGGTGGCCCACCATCTAGATGAATATGATCTTAACGCAACATCAAGTACAAGAATGATTTTCTCTAGGAAAAATTTATGCTCCAGCTCAACAAGAAAGCTATGTAAATTTGAAGTGCCATTGTAAATAGGGTGTTCTCTAATCTCTGATCCATTCCAATTGGAAGATCTAATATTCATGCAACGTCATGAGAATTTCTCATATCTTCCATGTTTCCAGTTGTCAAAAGCGACCTATAAATCTTCACTTGCATATTGAATACTCTACCAACTTACCAAGCTGTCTACGGTAGGATTAATATAGTCCTCCTTCTTCCTTGTAGTCAGAGTGTAGAGGTGATCCAAGGCATCTTCTTCCATATTATCCTCGACTGGATCCATATATCGAGGGAATTGGTAAGGGTCTATTGTTTGGGTTACTTTTATACCATCTTCTTCAAAAGCCATGATTTCCTTCTTAAAATCTATGACAGGGAAATCCTCATAATCCCATTTAGTGCCCAATAGAGTTGGGTATGGATCCTTTCCCCCCATGATTTCTATGACTTCAAAATATGCCATTGTATTTACTCCAGCTAAATATAATTCAACATTATGTAGCCTCCCAATAGGATATATACAATACTAATTGACCATGCACAATTGAATAGGTGAATACACAAGCTTGGGATTACCCATGGCTTCCCAGGTTTTATGTGGTAGTATGTTGACATCGGATCCCAAATCTAGCATAACATCGTTAATTTTGTAGTCATCGATATGGGCATTTAGTCTAAATAATCTTTGAGATCTATGCTTCCTCCTCTATATTCTACCTGTATGCCTCGCTACCTTGTGCGATCTTCCCCATCGCGATCATCTTAGGGAAATTCTCGGTGGCATGGGTGTTGTTTATACAATGGGCACACCAAGGTCATCTTGTAAGAGGAAAATATCTAGCTAGATGTCCCTTCTAATCACAATTATAACACTGATTTGGCCCTGTCTCATCGTTTCAGCTGCCTCGAAATCCTCCCCCACCTCTACGTCCTCCTCCAAACCCTAGAGGAACTTCATTGAACCTAAATGAAAATCTATCCAACCTATCTGGAAGAGCATCCAAGGCACAACATTACTTGGTGGTGTGAGTGGGAGACCCACCGAATTTTCATTATATCGTATTCATAACAGGTGAATACTTTTGTAGGATTGGAAAATGTCGAGGGGAGTGACCATGGCTTCAACAAATTTCATAATATTCTCCACTCTAGCCTCCTTGATGATTTGGGAAAGTATGGTACTACACAGGTCCATGATATGGCGTTGTAGCGGAAACTTGCACAACCCCTCCCAATGTTCCTACGGGTGGAGGTTCCATCGGTTGTTGAGAGGGTCATGTTCCCCTCAATCTAGGACATTATATCCCTATACGACCCTCAGTGTAGCAGGCGATACACCATTCCTATGGTCAACTTTCTCTAGGGAGGGTCAACTCTTGAATCTTATCAGTTAGTGTTGAAATATGTCTTTACAGCTATGCAATATGAGTGTCTTCAATTGGTCTCATAACCCTCAAGCTTCCTAGGTATCCATCCATTGCTTCAATTTTCATTGTCTATTCTAGGGCTTCCGCTAATGTAGTTATCCATTGTTGAGTTAATGGTATCCGAGTTAGTGATAACAATCCTTGTATAAACCATTCTCGTTGGTGGTCTTCGTGGATAGGGTTTTCTAAGTTCCCTATCACATCTTTAAATATTTGGTTATATTCCTAAGCAATATTTGGCTATTACAAATAGGTGAAGATAAAGGATAAGTCAAGTGAAAAGTGGACTAAATGGTAATTGAAAACATATCATTACAAGACTCAACATCTCCCCCACACTCAATTCATTGCATGTCCTCATGCAACAAAGCTTGTGAATGAATGCTACATATTTGGAATTTCCAGTCCTTTAATCTGCACTCTTGACTAGGTTAGAGAGCCTTAAAATTTCCCTATTCTAATATCATTTACACAATATCAAGGTGCAAGACTTTGAATGCAAAATTGATTTCCCCTTAAGTCTTTTTATGTTTTAGACAATGCCATTGGAAAGGAAAAATGAGGAAAGGGACAAAACGAAAAAAGGAATTGGGTGTTCTCAGGTTGAATCCTTGTAGTGATTCAAATTGTGTGAGGCATGTGTAACCAAAGTGAGTGAACATTACGTCAAAGTATGAGATGGATAAAAAGTATAGTGACTGAAATTTCTATGGGAGAGCTTCAATTTAATGATATAAATCCCCAAGTTAGATGTGTACTTAGAAATGGAAATTGTAAGTATCTAATTACCTTTTCCTTTTACCTTTGTTCCAGTTTGGTTTCTAATGATGTGATATAGGTATGTTGATCCTAATGAAGAGGGTTGAATATGGTTTCATAATGAAGAGAAATATGTTGGTCACCAACTAAAAGAGCTCATGATGTAAGGCTGGAATATTCCTACAACTGGAAACCATCTTTATAGTGATCCTGACACAAATATTCTCCCCAGAAACTGAGACAAAATGAGATGAAGAAAGAAACAGTAAAAATAAATTCACTGCAATAGTGAATAATTAATTTATGTACTTCCTCCATATATAGAACCATTCTCATCCATGCCAAAATTCACGTCATCTGATTCTTGCACTTGCAGGTAACATAGCATAAAAATAGTTACAGCAGATGCATGAGAGGGTAGATCGCAATTTTGATCTACACGGAACTTGTTGTGTCAAATTAACAGATCAAAGTCACCATGAGGTTTGGAGTAGAGTGCAGATCACTTGATGAATGTCGCGATATGAACTATAGAGATGAAAATATTATTACCACAGACGCCACTGATCTTTACAACCTATTGTATCAATTTCAGTGTTGATCTACACATATTTTGAGTTTTTTAGCAATCACAAACTTCACGTCACCTGTGTGAATCACAAGGTCAATCTCTAGCGACCTGATTGAATGTCTTTTACTCCTTCTTAGAGTGTTTCGGTCATGTTTGAAATGCAAGAAAGAAACTAATCCATCAAATAGACAAATCATTCCAACCAATGTGCCTTGGAGTTTTTCTTGTCTTGGACACAAATGGTTGTGCATTGTTGGCTTGTTGACTGAGGAGAGAGGTTTGATTTGATGGCCAGATCACGTTATTGAGGTAGATCATTAAGAATATATTACATGCACAACATAATCGAACTGTATGTCGACTTGCTAAAAACATGGATCTAATCATTTAACTAAGATCTATGCTCCATACATGGGTTATTGAGTTGGTTTGAAGGCGGGTTACCGTATTGATTACGTTCCCAACAAAACCCATGTTTAATATCTCCTTCAAACTTCCTGTGACCGTCTGAACCATGGACTGACTACAAGAATTCTAAGTGTTCACTACTACAGGAATTTTGGGCATGAACAATTTCAGGGAATCAACCCTTTGCATTATGATGGCTACCAAAACATTGCCCCATTTTCCTTTGCAGGAAGTACATTGAGAATGTTGTTGTACTTTCACTGAATATTCATCTTTTGCACTCTTCTCTAACAATCAAAATACTCCTGCAACTATAGAATTTTTGGAAATGAAATACTACTGGAATAGGAACAGGAACAAGAACAAGAGCAGAGAGATCTGCTAGAGGACTTCTCCTTTTGGAATAATTTTTTCTGCACCGAGTAAAAGAGATCTATGATGCTACTAGAATTGATGATCTAAGAATGACCCCTTATTATTATTGTTATTCATTTATTTCTACACTACCCTACCCTACTTGAAAAAGGAAACCTTATCTCAAGTGTAGGAGTATCTCCAATGAATCCATGTGCACAATAGGATTACAAATATACTCATATCCAAATATGAAAAATATACCTTATTGATTGTCTGGATATGTGGAACCAATTGCTCTGATTGATATGGTGCCAAGAAGTGTTGAAGGATGAAGGAATATCGAGGACTGATGGACATATGGAACCATACTTCAATGTAGTCATTGTTCCCTTGGTTATCTTGTTTATTAGCATTAGGTTGGATGTCCTACCTTGTTATGCCATGCAGATCTTATGATAATTATTGATCGGTCTCTGTGTCTGATGATAGGCATGATATAAATTCCTCAATCTTTGGCTCTAATGTCTTCTCTTCATCAAATTATTTCCATGGCTCTTTGGTCCCTTTTATGTCTTCTTGATGATGTTGCTCTTGGATCACTTCCCACAGTGCATATATGTTCCTGATTGTTGTCAAGATCTGCTTCTACTAAGATGCATAGATGTTTTTGTTTGTTGCTAGGATTTGAGAGATTTCTTGGAGTATCATTCTTCTTCCTCAACAGGTTCTTGAACATTCTTGAATACTTCTTGTTGACTGATAATCCATGTCTTACACATGGATTAGTGTATGGGGTTCTTACAAATAAAAAATTACAAAGCAAATTCGAGGCAAAGCATGCATTCTCACTCTCACGCTACTAAGGCCATGTTGTCACCAAGACCCT
Organism: Picea glauca; assembly: GCA_000966675.3. Classification (NCBI taxonomy): domain Eukaryota; kingdom Viridiplantae; phylum Streptophyta; class Pinopsida; order Pinales; family Pinaceae; genus Picea; species Picea glauca. Next base: position 18,369 of record JZKD02S2077257.1, on the reverse strand, counting down.
ATTTACATGAGCAGTGAATCAAACTAAAAATCTACTCACTTCAAGACTAACTCCTTAAGCACTTCCCCGACAATGATGCCAAAAATGTCAATTGAATTATATGATAATAATTATGTTACATTTTATCATCAATCTAGGTTAGTAAACTTGTGAAGTGCTAGGCACAATATATGTAGAAGCTAACCTCGAGTTGTCAAACATATCATTTTCTAATGAATTACGAAACACAACTCTCAGAAATGGCTACTCTTCTATCAATGAATATTCTAAGGTAGAATTGTAGGTTGAATATAGATCCTTATATTCAACAATACTTTGTTGGATTCTCTCTATGAGTTAGATTGACAACCTTCAATTTAAACTATAAACAACAAAAATGAGGAACTAATACATGCAAGATGTCTATCAAGAGCAATTGTCGGGCCAATGAAGAATTGATGACCATTAATTGCGTCAAACTGCAACTCTGACAATTTCCTTCTTCATAGAATCGCCATTCAAACTAACAGACAAGGAAGCATGAAATTCATGTTCCAACAAGCATTAGTTTGACCCACACAACATAAATAAATTTGCAGAAATTGAATAAACTCACACAATGAAAAGAAATTATTGGACAACATATACCAGAGGGAGGGGCCCTGTCTCCCTTGGCATACATTGCCAACAAAGACTACAATGGAGAGCTATTGATATGCAACAAGTTATTTATTCCAGAATTCTTCCATCATTACATTGATCCTCCTTACATTTATACATTTAGCTTACATCTCATAGAAGGAAAATGGTTACAACAAAATGAGACCAGATCCCAAATGCATGGATCTACAACCAACACAAACTTGATTAAGGAAATGGAGGTTAACTAATAGATGTTGGATCTATTTGGATAACATAGAAGAAAAACAACATTATCTTTGACAAAACCATAATCCCAAATTCGTCCACAAGAGGTGTAACCACTTGAATATTGAGGCACTATAGGAATTTGGACGCCACAGAATTTCTTGGAAAATCCATCTTAAAGATCTACCCATATCTCCCAAACCATTTCTTATTTTTGAAATTTCCCCTGTTTAACTTAATTTGGGGAATTCTACACAAAACCCATGTCTTCTATTTTCCCAATTTGTCTTCATTTGTTCGTAATTGTCGTGGCAAAACTTCTTCTAGAAATATGCCACTATTAGAATTTGAGTAGTGCTACATGATTTAGAATACACCTACTCCAATAGTCATATAGATAGGAATTTTGGTAGTAAATTGATGAACTTTTGCAAGTAAGTTAGGAAACTACAAAGTCTATTCTAAATAAACATCAAAATATGGGGAAGACGCAAGAATTTAATGATTAGTTGTCTTATGAAGCTTGGATGCAGTGAAGGCTTATAAAATAAAAAAATACGGAAATACAAGTGACAAATAGGTGAAGATGAAGGATAAGTCAAGTGAAAAGTGGACTAAATGGTCATTGAAAACATATCAATTCTAGGACTTAAAAAAGTGATTTTCATCTTCAACCCTCTTAGTGTCACAAAGGTGGAAAAATATTTCATCCCACAACATTTTGGGAATCGACCAATGCCTAGTTTCACTATGGAGCTCATGAGAATTTGTTCTTATTTTAACAATGCTTATTTTTTTCTTTACACTTTGTCAAAACAAAGAGATGTTTTTATCTTCTAGATTAGGGTTGATTACCTTCTTATAATTGTTAGAAAGTAATGGATGTGCTCATTTAACCATAGACAATATAACAATATTGTCACCCAACCATAGGCCGAAGCCGCCTCGAGCACCTTAACCTTGACATAGAATGATTCTGGAAGAAAACCAATAGCCAACTAAGGCTAATGCATCAAGCAAAGATAACCAAGACTGATAAAAAATTCCAACCATAACCAACATAAAGTCCGAGCCTAAACCAGGAATACAGATTGTGGCAGCTGTTGACAGTTGTCGGCTACAACTGCTCCCCAGACTTGTGCACTTGCCCAGTTTCTGCAATGTGCACTTCTTCCCAGCGGAATTTTTGAGTTGTATTGTACACAATGATGTCTGGCTACTTGTATTTATACTATTTCCTGAGCTGGCTGGGCCAACTTCTCATTCTGGAGGATAAATAATTAATATTAATTATTTCCTTGAGTCGACTTGTCTTCTAGGGTTAAGTTTAATACTTTAGGGTTTCTTCTTGCTTCCTGAAATATTCTATTCTCATCAGGGTTACAGGTGGAGGTAAATACCTTCCGCAACTACCATAATATCAACACTCCCTCCTGGCTAGGGAGGTATTGAAGGCAATGGTCTTGAGCACAAACATACCATTCAACAGGTAGCATCATCATAGTCATACATACTATCTCATGATTAGATCACGAGCACCATCATCACTATCAGTGTCATCTAACATCATCAACTGCATCATCTCTCGAAACCATACTCCATCTGAGTAATCAGTAATGATGTTCAATAAGTCACTCACTCCAAAGAATGATACAAGAACCATTCTTCTAATCTGGGCATATGTCCTAGAAGAATAACTATTCCAACAGATGTTGGAAGCCACACCATGGGCTACAAGGACTACTCTTCTAATCTAGATATACGTCCTAGAAGGATAAATTTCCTGGACCATTTTCCATTTGGAGAATGTTTGTCCATCAGTACATTGACCATCCATCTATCTAATCATTTTCAACACTACTAATAGTCTACATGGCAATCAGAACAATGTCATTCAATAAAACACAACTATGTCTATCCATAGTAGTACACAACTACAATCCAATGGTATACTACCACACCAAGTAGCACACAACTACTTAATCAGTGACACATAGTCAACCAGTGGAACACATCCACCACATTAGCATACATCTATTGTCCGGAGACATACAGTGTCCATAGAAATCATATCATCTGATATCAACCTGCACAGAAAAACAATGTCATGATATAAACTGAGTCATCTAGGCCATTCTTCCACTCACATCTGTGAGATCTGGAAGAGAATCTGCCCTCAGAAGGTAAAACATCAACCATGATCTATTGGACTATTCTTCTCAAGAATATAAGAATAATTGTCATGATTTATGAGCCTAGACCATTCAACTATCTGGGCCATTCCTCTAGCACTAAACAAAGTGAAACCTGGAGAAAATGAGTTTGCCCTAGGGAATGTCTGTCCTTGATTATTGAACCTGGACCATTCACCTAATCGGGCCATTCCTCCAGCACTAAACAAAGTACAACCTGGATAGAATGAGTCTTCCCTAGGGAATGACTGTCTGGACCATTTCCTAAGGAAATGACTGTCCTGCACCAACCTCCAAAATGGACCATTCTTCGAAACTGCTCACAAATGTGAACTTCGAAAGAATGACTGTCCGGCGAGGCAGACCATTCTACTTGACCACTACTGAGAGTGACTATCAAGAAGAAAGATTGTCCTAGACCATTCCCCCACACTGGCCACAAGGGGAATCATTGTCTATGGTACATCAACAATCTATCGAACCATTTTCATTACGAAAATGATTGTTCGATCTGGACCATCTTCTGAACTGGAAAATGTCTGTCTGTCAGAAATCTCAAACCACTTTCTGAACTAGAAAGGAACTACTCATCCTGGATCATTTTTCGAATTGAAAAATGAATTTCCATAAATCGATAACACATCAGTTCTCCCTCCAAACCTGGGAGTCATCTCTTCCCTTTCCAATAAGGAAGTTGTCTCCACGAGCTCCAACTTCTTTCTTGAGTTCGCAACCTTTTTCATCTTGGACAAAGGCTTTACCAAAATGTTTGTTATCTGCTCATCTGTGGAGATATATTGGAGAACCACTTCTCTTTTTTGGACCTCATCACGAAGAATGTAATGCTTGATCTCAATGTACTTCGGTCTTTCTGGAACACTGGTTTTCTATGAAGGCTTCATACAACTTTGATCATTATAGTATATCATAGTTGGATTCAGCGCTTTTGTTTCCTGTTAGCTCATAACATCGTGGTAAAGCTCAAATTGGAACATATCCAAGTGGCACTTCTTTTGTTATCATGCGAGTTTTTCATGGATTATAAATCCATCATCTTGGACTTCTAAGTAACCATTCTGATACAATATCTCTATTATAGAAATTTTTCACCACGCTTTTGCTATGCATTGGAGGCTCTGCACCAAGTTGTTTGAATCCATACAAGATCTTCTTCCATTTGCATACAAGAGTCTCTTTTTGGTATACTTCAAAACCTTGAGGTTGCTCTACATATGCTTCTTTGTTCAATTACTCTGTTGAGGAGAACAATCCTTACATTCATCTGATATGAACTCCAACCCATGGATATTGCAGAATATATAATGGCTCAGGTATGTCTGGTTACTGAAACAAGCTATCATCATAGTCTTCTCCCTCCATCTGGGAGAACCTTTAGTTATGGATCTTGTAATGCTTCCATTCATAAGTCTTCCATACACTGTTCTTTATCACAACTTCCATTTATTCTGCTTGATTGCTTCTAGAGGGTTCAAATCAAGCTGGTAGTCTTGTGATTCTCGATATAATGACTGGTTGTTCTAGATTTTATTTCTCTCTTGGAATATTCATGCTCTTCTTCATGTTTCTCTTTAGCTCTTGGGTTCATGGAGTTTTCTATAGATTCTATGCCTTGAAGATTTCAAATTCTTCCTTTCATCATAGGATCATGGATGTGGATGGACAAATAGGGATACTTTAAGGCTTCTTTTCGAAGAAGACTTCTTCTAAAGTCAAACTGAACATGTGCTACATTTCATGGCTACTACCATTGATGGGAACATGGATAGATGCTTCATAATCCTCAATGGACCATTTTATTTAGGATTAGCTCCCTCCTAATCCTTGCTTCATGCATGAATGCATGCTCTTATTTTGGAATTATATAATTGGCTCCCTCCATCTAGGAGATTCCATGCTTTTGTCTGCATCCTTATTACCTTATGCAAGGTGTCACAAGTCTTTTTCCAATTTCCTTTTGATTGTTGACTTCTTTTTGTTTTTACTTCTTCCATGTTTCTTCAAGTTTGATTCTGATTCTGGCTTATCTTGCAGTTGTTACTTATGTTAATAGCTTCCACATGAATTGTTACCAAGGGTTGTCGATGTACTTCATCTTTTCATGTGTATTGTTTGACTTGTAGTCATCGTGATAACAATCCTTATCTTGTTATTCTTCCATAGGTATTGTTTCTCTTTGAACATMTTATCTTCTAARAAGTAGATATGCAAGATATGTACATAAACTATGTAAACATGGTATGTACATGAATTATGAAGAATATTGTTACCTTGTCTTAGAAGAAGAAGTATGTTTTGTCCTGCTTGGCCTTCTTTGAGGKTTCCCTTTCTTCGACAACTGATGCTTCGTGTGTTTCCTTCCTTTTCTTTAACTCAGACAATGATTCTTGTAGTGACCATATTTTCGACAGTTGAAGCATTGTATTTTTGACATATYTTTCTCTTGATTTGGTTTCTTCCTTGAGCCAAACTTCCTTTTATTCCTGAAATTCTTAAACATTGATATGAAGGCTTGATCATCGTATTTCTTTTGGGGTTTCTCTTTTGCACTAATCCTTGATTCTTCTTGTGCACAATAAGTCCAAAGTTCTTCAAATGTGGGATACTCCTTCCTTGTATTCATGCTTGCGGAAAATGCATCCCATGTCTTGGGAAGACCATTGAGTACTATATTTACCAGTTGCTTCTCTGAAATGATTTCTTCAAACTGTGGTTCCACGATCTTTTCTTTGATGATATCCAACACTTTATTCTTGGCAAGGATCAGGTCAATCCTTTTCTTCCATGCTCTGAAGTTAGAAGCCCCTTCTAAATTGTTTTCTAACTTCATAAAGTAAGTTTGACTTCGTCAACCCTTGATTTTGACCAAAAACACAAACTTAACGTCTTATCTTGCTGAGAGTACCAGGAGATGCGCTATGCTAGGGTGCATTAATCTATCCAGAAATTAGGTCAATCTCTTCACTTAAGGTGCCTCAACAAGAGGGTTAGGGTTTCATTGTTGTCGCAAAGACTGGCTGCAACTGCAACTGTAACTGAGCAAATCCTCCCAATCTATCTTCCAGCAGTTAGACTGTCTGAAGATAATGTGGGCCCATAACCTGTTAGAAAGTAATGGATGTGCTTGTTTAACCATAGACAATATAACAATATTGTCACCCAACCATAGGCCAAAGACACCCTCGAGCACCTTAACCTTGATAGAGAATGATTCCGAAAGAAAACCAATAGCCAACCAAGGTTAATGCATCGAGAAAAGATAACCAAGACTGATAAGAAAGCCCAACCATAACCAACATAAAGTCTGAGCCTAAAACAATAATACAAATTGTGGTAGCTGTCGACTGTAGCTGCTCCCCAAACTTGCGCACTTGCCCAGTTTCTGCAGTGTGCACTTCTTCCCAACTGAAATTCTGAGTTGTATTGTACAGAATGATGTATGGCTACTTGTATTTATACCATTTCCTGAGTTGTTTGGGCCGACTTCTCATTCTGGAGGCTAAATACTTAATATTAATTATTTCCTTGAGCCGACTTGTCTTCTAGGGTTAAGTTTAATACTTTAGGGTTTCTTCTTGCTTCCCAGAATATTCTATTCTCGCTAGGGTTACACGTGGAGGTAAATACCTCTCGCAGCTACCATAATATCAACAATAATATCTTAATTTTTTCCCCCCTCTAACTATTTATCGCACCACATTTTCTCCTTAAATTTTGTTGTAATAATTTTTTAATATTATCCTTATTCTACAATATGATCTCTTCCTTTATTCCCCAATGGTTTAGCCAAGACTGTGCATCCTTATGCCATCCCCACTTGAGAAGAAGTTGGTTTTGGTTGGAGTTTGAAGCGATTCTAGGAAGCATATTGTCTTCCATATTGTTTAACTTGTTCTTATACAATAGGTATCTAGTCATAGTCGTTCTCTGAATGGGGGAAAGGCTTACTTTTGTGAGAATGATATGATAGGGTGTATTTCCTTTAATTTTGAGATTATAGGTTATACAATTCTTTTGGATCTTCTCTATCTTTCTTCGTGACTCTCTAGAGATACTGCATCCCCAAACTTCACATCCATATAGAATAACAGGAGTAACCAGAGTCTCAAAGAGGATTTTTTTCTTATCCTGTATCCAAAGATCCGTTGATTTACAATTGTTTTCAAGCCCATAATAATCTTTCCACCTTCCATTTATCCTTTACTCAATGCTATAATTCCAGTTGAACTTGTGGTGAATATCGACTCTGAGATATTTGTATGAAGACACTTCCTCCAAGTTGTTTTTTTCATATACGAAAGTATCGTAGGTAATCTTATTGGATTTAATTATTATGACTTTTGATTTCTCATTATTAATAGTCATACCCATATTGGAGTAGAAATCCTTGAGGATTCTTAGTTGCTTGCCAAGATCACGGGGACTCCTCGTCATAAGAACAATATCATCAATGTAAAGAAGAATAATTGTGACTATACCAGTGAGAGTTGGGTCGACACAACCTGTTTTTTCGAAACAATCTTCTAACTTGTCAATGTACATGCCAAAAAGGGTAGGGGACAAGGGACAACCTTGCTTGACTCCAATATTGAAGTTAATTTATTTTGACTAGTCATTAATGTTTCTAAACTTGACAATAACATTCTCATACAATCATATTGCAGTAGCCCTCAACTCGAAAGACACGTTTATCTCTTCTAGCCTACCCTAAAGGTTTGTTTTGGGTACTCTGTCAAAAACGTTTCTAAAGTCAACGAAACAACACAGGAGATTGGTTTTATTATTGTGACACTCCTCCGCAATGATCCTAAGTGTAACATGGTGGTTCACAATTGAATGATATCTTCTAAATTTAACATGGTATTTAACTATTTTTTCATGGCTTTCTAACTATAGGTTAATCTTATTTTCCAAAATAATTATATTGATAAGGCTTCTTCTTAATTTTTTTATTTTAAACATCTACAAAAATTAAATTAATAAAATAACAAACTCAATTTTCGAATAATTCTATTTATTTTCCAACAAAGATTTTTACGCCGAAAGGC
>JZKD02S2077256.1:434954-479276 GCA_000966675.3 Picea glauca | reverse complement strand
GAACAACTGATTCAATTCTGTTCAAGAATGTCGAGTCAGCCACGACAATCGTCAATTCCAAATTGGCATAGCCTCAACAATCTTGCTGGTATAATTTTCACTCATTTATATGGCACGATCATAAAATCTGTATACATTGTTGACCTGCTCTGTCATGCATTTGTTGTATATAATTTTTATTATTAATTTTTGGATTGGTTTTGATTAGATCATGATTTTCTTTGAATACTCTGTTATTAAGAATTGTTGATATCTTTTCTATTGTTGGAATACAGACAATATCTCTGTTTGATTTGGTTATATCCTGTGCGATATGATGGGCAATTTGGTTAGCTGTTCTGATTGTATATTCTATGTTCGGACCAATTCGTTTATCATTTGTTACATAATCAAAATTTCAAATGGATGTGAATAGAGGCTGTTACGATTTGAACTGCATTCGATGGTAACAAATATATTGTTTGATTTCGATTTGAGGAATGAAATTGATCGTATCCAGGCTTACGATTTGTGTCTATAATTAAATTCAGTCATATCCATTTTAGTTATATGCCCGGTTTGTATTATGGATTCTGTGGACTTTGTCAATACCTTGTCTGTTAACTGTGTGGTGATCAAACATGGAAATCATTGAGTCAATATTTATGGAGTATGTTTTCATTCGATTACAATTGAAGCAATTTACATATCTTGCTTTTAACTGAATGATATCAATCTGTTGTTATGACTATAACTAGTCAATGACAATTACGACCATTATTTCGGTCATAACTGTGAACTGTTTGAGACTCAACAAATGAGATATGTGGCTGGATTCTATGGATATAGTTATGCATGAAATCGTGACGGATTTTCCTATATTGGAAATTGATTAAATGATATAAATCCTATACAAATCAATTATGATTGTCTTGTATCTTATACAATTTGGTTCACCATTAATTGCATTTATGAAATAGTCATGTTAAGATTTGATCCGATTTTATGTCAATTGGAAAAACAGAGCATTCTTACCCTATCCCGATTGCATTCTTTTCGATTTGGTTTAATTTAAAGGATAATTTTAATTGAATCATTAGTAATTCGTTTTGGATTTGATTATACCTGGTCCTGTTTGCTATTTTTGACTAGCTACAGAATCAGGTGATTCTGTAGCTAAGTCTGTAGAGTTAATTTTTTTATTGTTTTCTTAATAAAAGATCCTTCTAATCTGATCTTTGTGTTCTATTGCAGGCAATTTCGAATTGGCAATAGATATCATGAGCAGTTAGGGGATGATCTACAGATTTTACTTGCATATTATTTCCTTAGTTTAGGTGATTGTGGGATATCTCCCAGGATATGTAAACTTATTTGATATTATCCACAAGGATGTTTTACCTTGTGAGAAACCTATATAAACTTATGATTTTTGTAATAATCATCATCCTCAGTTGTGGGAGAACAAGGATATAGAATTCTGATACAGACTGGAGCAAAATTGATGTTTTGTTATAACTTTTTCTTTTCAATATATCAACGTTGTGTTTCAAGTTTTGTATATCAATTTGTTTATGGTTTATGACTACTTTTCTATCTAAATCAAATTCAAATGATATAATTCTATTACTGTTATCTATATCTTGTTTCTTCCAAATCGATAAAAGACATAACAATTATTAGTTCATTTTGTGAATGATAGCTTTGTCTTCTTCATAAATTGAATTATTATATATAAGTCCTTGCATAATAGGTTTCCCTTATTGCGGAGATTTATCAACAGAAGATTGTTATGATTTTATTTTATGTCTTGTTTGTCCTGTAACATACTTCAAGAAGCCGCATAGTTGATCGTTTACGAGAAGCTTAAGGACTAAACGGTGTGAATTTCTTCCTCCAACTAGCTTAAGAAGCAATCAGACACAGGGCAGACTTGGAGCATTTCCAGGTCAATTAGTAAGTTGTTTATTGTTTTGATTAAGTAGTGTAATATAGATAGTAGTTAAATTAGATTTATATTAGATTGTTTAATTTTAGTAAACATATTAGATCGTTTAATTTCAGTAATTTCTGTTTCTTTTTCATAAAATATAAAAAATCAAAATACATCCTTGGCTATCTAAGGGCAGAGAATATACATGAGTTTTGCAGGTTTTAATCAAATCTGTAGGATGCCCATAGTGTACATTTGTGAATAAGGAATATTGTAGCTGATAATTAGATAGCTGATTTGAGTTATTATAATCATAATTAGTATCTTGTATATATAATAGTTAGTAGTTTATAGTTAGATTAGTGTAGTTAGTTTAGTTTACTTTATTAGTTTCTAGTTTACTTTATTTTAGTTAGTTTCTTGTATTCAGTTATAGTTTAGTTTGTTTTATTTACTTTAGTGAGATTTCTTAGCTCAGATCTTTTCTCTCTAGTTTTCATAGGAGACCTTAGAGCAGCCAATGGAGCCGTTAAACTCATCAGGGTGGTCCATTCCAAACGGCTTGGGTTATTTAGACAACCCCGGACCGGTTCCACTCTCCCAGTTGACGGACGGTCAATTTCGCCCGTCAACAACATGTCACCTGTAACCTGCCCAAAGAAAGAACATGAACACGAACAAAAAAACGAACAAAAACAACACACTTCCAGTGTTGTATCCTAAAATGTGTCTCAAGATGATCCCCTTCTCTTCAAATCCCAAGATCTTATTCCATGTCAATTTTCACATGCAACTCTTTGTGATTAATTTTAAGATTTGAAAATTTCTTCTTAGTGAGATAACATTAAACCCTAGCTGTTATCATTGAAAAATATTACACTGAAAATTTTTGAATGATTAAGAAATTCTAAGAGAAAAACCATCCTTCCCAGCCAATACAATTTCACCAAAATCAAAGGACAACCTTGTCCTCCCAAAATGAGAAAACCAAACCTCAACAAATCTCTGGAAATTTCTTCTGCCCACAAATTTGTTGCAGACCACCTGTACAACATGTTGATGTCACCTATAGTGCTACTGACGTCAACCTGTATGGACCTGATCCTACCCAGAAACCCTATACTAATGTACATGACTATCCCTTCTGCAACCCACATATATACGCGACTGTGCCCACTGCAACCCATGTATATACACGATTCACCTTCCTGCAACTTGTGTACATATGCAATTCACCTTCTTGCAATCCACGTACTTACGTGATTCACCTTCTTGCAACATGCGTACATAAATGACTATGCCTATTGAAGCCCGCATACATGTATGAAAACCTATATAGACACTTCTATACGATTCCCTTGGTTTCTTCCTTCCTAGGCTAGATTTTCCAAATTTACAGACATTCCCTTTCTGAAATCACCAAGCTCCTTGGCATAAGTGAAGACTCAATTATGTGAAATCCATCATGTCTCCACACACTCTACACAATTTGAAATGTCACAATGACCTCTCTCCTTTATACACAATCCTTAGGGGTCATCATAGAATCCCATCCATAAGTCAACATCAAATTATACTTTCTTGTGAGTGTGAACCCTCAACACAAACCCACAAATCCCATCACCAAACCCATGAATCCCTAGCTTCATTAGAAGGGGGTTTTCACCAAACCGAAAGTGTGATGTGGTGCCCACGATGATTCCCACATGCCCAACACCTAGGGAACATGAGAATCCCTTCCCGAAGCTACAAAAATCAACAAAAAGTGATACTTTGGTGAAAGATATTCCATGTAATTTATGATGTTAAAAAATTCATTATTTTCAAGTGTGAAAAAAACTTGTTCATGTCAATAAATATTAAGAGCTTATGGGTTTGTGGAATGTTTCATGTAATTGAATATTTGAAAATATGTTTTGACTAAAATTCTCCATTAGCCCATTTTTCTAAGTTCCCAGAATATTTTTCTTGTTTCACTAAAATAACAATTGGATTAGAGGATTGTGTTGCAAATGTTTTTCACTAGATTATAAATTCTCGTAATCTTGCTTGTTCTTGATTTCAGATAATTACCCTGGGAATATTTATATTGGGCTTGTTGTTGAGTGGTTAACATTTCTTGACTAATTATTTCCCTTGGATTACTTTCCAAGGTTTCACTAAAAACACTTTCATTGTTGCTACCCCATATTTATTGCTTGCTATTGGGTTCTCTTATTTTTCATCCCATGCTCATTCTTTTTTGATGACTTCCATTCTAAATTTAGGCATCTTTTAATTTAGTTCTCTTTTCATGAATTGGATCCTATTTTATTTCTTGATTTATGCTTGTACATATTTATTCCATCCTTTAATTTGAATGATAATATGTTCCCCGAGCTGCTTTGACTTCTTAGTCTGCCTTGATAATTACTCTTTAAATTTGAGTGAGAGGCTGGTCCAATTCTGTTCATATATTGAAGAATTTTTTTAACAATTCATGGGATGCATAGGATACTCTATATGAATGAGTATTCACGAAGTTCTTAGCTATAGATATAGACTGATAATTGTGGTGAAACACATGTGTTTACTTGAGAATACCATGATAATCCATAAGTATAAGAAAGTGCCTATCTACCCTTTCTTTGAGCTCCATCCACTTCATATTAATTATATGGCCCATACTATTATGGTTTTTTGGTATATGTATGCGTTAAACACAAATGCATAACATCTAATCAGAAAATCAAAACAACTCTCATATCACCTAGCTTCCTACACACCCTATTTGCATATCCACATATATATACAAATCTAAAAGGGTGATCATATTTTGAAACACAAATGAAGTTGCAAGAACTATTAATAGTGTGGGAAGTACAAGTAAACCCATCAGGGCTATGGATTCTTGTTGGTAGTGGGTCTATGCTTGTATGCTATTAGGGAAACTTTGTTGGGGCTATGGACACTCGCTGGTAGTGAAGCAATGATAGGAAAAGAGAGATGAGGAACACACTTATGTAGATATTTAATTTCTATAAAAAGTGTAAACCCATCGTTAAACCAAATCCAATCAAAATTTTGTAGCCAACAAAATAATTTACCTAACTAATTGTCTATTTCAGAAGAGTGTGTTTGATTACACGTACTAAAAATATCATGTTATATCTTTTAAACATTTGGCATCATTGCGGTACTTATGATTATTGGAAAATTGTCTACAGTTTGTTGATATTATCCTTAAAATTTTGATCTGAATTAAAGGCCCTTGAATTCTACTGACAAAAATAACTGCTTCTTCCAATGTGTTTCCATTTGTTGAGGCCACAACAACCCCCCTTTACTTTTTCTTTTACAAGCGAAAGGAAAGGCCCCCCCTACTAAAATTTGAACTCTAATACCTAATCCTCTACTACTTGATCCTAATGTTAAATCTTTATCTAACTTGATGGGGTTGGGGGCTTGATCTCGATTGATGATTGTCTTGAATGAGATTGTTTGTGATGACCTTATGAATGTATAACTTAAACTCTGCATCCACTTTCTTACATGCTGTGATTAATGCATTCATCTTTATTCTCTCATATGATGATCATAATCTTTAGTTTATAACTCTTATATTAAATCAAAATATCACTAATCCTTTCCATTACTTTTAGACTCAACACATGTAACTTTTAGAACACTTATCTACAACACACATGATTATCTCTAAACAAACCCAACACTCATTTATAAGTTTGTTGAAGGAAGGGGATGTAATGCTTATGGTGCAATGGAAAGTGTTTTCTTACTCACATAACTTATCTTATATTTTCTATTGTTGCATGATTAGGTTCACATGGCCACTTCATTTACATGACCACTCCAGCCTTGAAATGCATGTGGGGAATTCCTTGATATTCTTCCTATTTCCTAGACTCCTCTCTATGCAAATATTCTCTATCATTTGAATCCAAAAATCAACATTATGAACTAAGCCTTGTCTTTCCAAAACATTAGCCATAATTTTTTTTATTACCATTTCATTAATGAGTCCAGAACCTTGATCCTTACTAGGCTCCCCCTCACCGAGAAGTAGATTCATCTTTTCTTATAGTTGTCTGAAGCTCTAAAGATCGCAAGGCTATTAGATCCACCTTCCTTGCAGTCTTCTCCTATGAGCTCACCATATTTACCTATATAGGGAATCCTCATTTGGAGTGTCGACTGTTCATTGTCTTAATTCTAATAAGAATCCAAAATTACTATTTCTTATTGGGCTCCCCTCATTGGGTTTGTCTCATTAGGTTGGCTGAGTGAAGTCCCTTGTGTTATTACCAAGGTATGAAAAGCGTGAGATTCTTCGGATTGATCTCTATCAAGTTCTTCTTTCGGCCTCCCCTCTATCCAAAAACCTAGGATATATACCTATTGAGATTCTTGGATGTAAAACATTGTCGTGTCACCACCCAATTCTTGCGCACAACTTGTCATAACTAATTTCATGCATTATGGATTGACGAAAGAACCTTTTCCCTGATATGATCATATTCCCTTTCTTTGAAATCTTATCAGAACTACCCTCCAAGATCTTCATTTGACTAGAATGACATGTATCGTGTTCCCATCTAGCATTGATCTCATTTTATCATATCAATTGATATTTGTGATGTTGATTTGTCACATTTAATGTCGTTTTTTTATCCCTTGGTTGCTTTTCATTCATTGCATCCAAATTTGAGCGATCGTGGCCTCCATACGACATTCCTACATGACTTGACACCCAATTACTTAAAATTTACATGCTATACCTTGCTCCTATTTTTGGTCCCTACGTGTGAAACCCTGATTGGCATGGAACTCTGACTCATCTGTAACTTGGCTTGATTTTCCTATTTTTTTTAATTTTATTTTTGTACACAATTTGTATATTTTTATTTTATTTTATTTATTATTTTTGTAATTATTTATTTCCATTTTTATTTTATCCTTGGTTTTGCAAAACCACATGGTTTTGATTACACATGATAATTTCCCATGGTTTTTACAAAATTTATGCTTGGTAATTGTTTTTTTTACATGGGAAATATCAAGTTTACTTTAGAAATGTTTTTACATGGGTAAACTATTTTTTACATGGTGCGTTTTGGCTAAAACCCTAATGTATAATATGTACATTCTCATTTTTTTGAAATCCCCGTAAAAGTACATACAATTTGACTTTTTGATTTTTATATATGTGTATATATATATTTTTATTTCTTATCTTTTATTTATTTTTCATTTTAATTTTATTTTTTGTTTTGCCCATTCTTCCCCTAATTCCTAGGTTGTATATTTTCATTTTATTTTTCTTATTTAATTTCATTTAATTTAAATTTTTATTTGATTGTTTCATTTCACCCCCTTACCCATTAGAGTTCTTCCCAGGCTTCTTCCCATTTTTCTTCATCTTAACTTCACGGTAAATTCCCATTGGGAATTACCATTAATACATACCTCCTACTTTTTCAAGAATCCCTTCCTCCCAAAAAACCTTCCTTCATCCTCAAAATCCCCTCTTCCCTTCCTCAAATACCATTGGAAACTTAGCATTACTTTAATATTTAATGGGTCATTGGGAGACTTCATCAGAATAGATTATCAAGAGATCTCATCCCGATGGCGCATTGAGATGGAGCCATAAGAAGCCATCATCAGAGTCAACTATCATGTCACCTTCTCGACCGTGGCATTTTGATGGCCCATCAGGATGGATCCCATGGGGATGGTTCCATCTAAGTGAGATTATGCCATCAAAGTGTGCATTCATCAGAGGCTTAATGTTTCACATGCATCAACGTGCATAAAATTGTGGTTAATATTGGGGTGTACATTTTAATACTATTTAATATATTTCAGATCCCTCACCATCGGAAAGGAAACCATCAAAGAGTTTTTACATGTGATTTTACCATGGGATCCCGATGAACCCATCAAAATTCCTATCCATCAGACCATACATGCATTTACCATCATGACTAACTTAAAGCTCGATAGGATTTGTATTAACATGTTGATTTTTTACTTAGAATTTGGGTGACATTTTATTTTTGGTGTTTTTTATTTATTTTTTGTTTTCATGTGGGTGGGGGAAGTAAGTTTATTATTTTCATTTTTCATTATTAATTTAGATTTTACATAGACGGGGGAAGTAATTTTATTATTATGTTTTATTGATTTTGATTTTACATGGATTCAATTAGTTAATTTTATTATTTCCATATTTTGTTCATTTTATTATTTTCTTATTTTCACTAGGATTATTCACAAAAAATACAACACGAGCCCTACGTCCTATGCCTTCTCTAGGTCATTATAAAAATCAACTAAGGGGGATAAAAACTATATTAACCATTCATTATTGAATTACCTCATGCATATGGTACAATTATTTTCAGGTTGAGGAATCAACGATCTAGATTCACCTACAAGAAGATCAAGGTATGTTAAGCAACATATTTTAAATTGAAATACATTGAGATATAGGAGTTAGAATTAGGCCTATGATATCTCATTGGAAATGTATCAAGATGAATAATGAATTGGGAGAGGGATGTTGAAGATTGAGTAGATTTAGAAGATATCCTTATTGTATTTGACCAAGACAAACGCTAAATAATATTATTATATTATATTTGTTAATTAGGCCCTATTGTGCCTTTGTAAAAGTCGTCCCTATTGTGCCTCGACATATAAAACATAAAATAAAAGGGTAAAGTAATAGGTCGGCCCAGACCTAATTTTATGCTAGCTAGACTACTATTTATAAAGGAGGCCAACACCTCATTTGTACACACACTAGTTCTGTAGCTATGAAGCGGAAGTGCGGAAGTCTCAGAGGGAGATGCTATTGCAACTAGGAGGTGACACTGTGGATTTTTTTGGTTTATATCTTGGGTATCTCTTGGTTAAGTGGTGCGCTACTCTTCCCTAGTCAAGGGTTAGAGGAGGATCTTCTACTTTGTTAGTTCTCTCTTAGAGAGAGGAATTGTTCATGGTTGGTGCATCTATATTGAGGAATATTGTTGGGTTTTTCCCCTAGAGGGTTTTCCTAGGGTGAATATTATGTATGTTGTGAATTTTATTCTTTCAATGATCCTTTATATGCAGTTATTATGATAATGGTTTAAACGTAAAAGAACACTAATCTAATTAACTTCTTAAGATACAAAATTAACATGTTATCAGAGAGGACCTAAAATAAAGGAATTTTCATAGCATAAAATAACTCACCGAAGAAGCTAAGGGAATAAGAGGACTCCCCTAACCCTAGTGCACGTTTTCCCTAGAACAATTTGTAGTTTTGGACAAACTTCATAAATTAGGGTTTCTACATACTAGGTTTTCTGCATAAACCCTAAAATTTGACACCATCCACCTTGCTGGAGGATATTGGGAAAAGTAAGAACATCTAGGATCTCTCCCTAGGAGGGCGCATCTAGTCCCTGGATCAAAATTCCAAAATTTGAAGTTTGAGAAATTAGGGTTTCCTCATAAAACCCTAAGTTTGTAGTACCAGTTGCAGTTACAGTATCAATTGTAGTTGTAGTGCCAGTTCCTTCGTTTGAGTTCCTTCATGCCAATTGTTGTGCCAGTTGAAGCACCAGTTGCAGTGCCAACACCAGTTGCAATACTAGTTGTAGTGAATTTTTTTTTGAAGTTTTGGAACTGATTTTTTATTTTCCTAGTGCGCCTTACCCTAGCAAATCTCCAACCACCATTAGATTACAATTTGAAGAAACTTTGAAGTTTTAAAGGTTCGTTATTGTTTTCCGCTACTGCCAGATGGTGCCATTATATGCCGATACTTTCAGAGGTATGTACTTACATATATTTAAAAAATATCATTATCTTAAGGGTATTTGTAGGAGACATGATATTTTTCTAGAAGGATCTTAGATCCAACACATTTAGAGGAACAATGCACCCCAGGTTTGATCAATTTCATATAACTCTATTTGTTATATTGTGATATTATGATCATATAGGTTGTATTTTGATCTGTTGAAGTTATGACTATCATACTAACCATTGGTCAAAATTAAAGTCAAAGTATTAGATTGATTAAGGTTGAGATTGCAGAGTTTATTCTCTAACTCATATTTTTGTCAAGAAAACATATCATCATAGTACATAGGACATGTTGAAGATAATACTTGTCATATTGAGTGAAGGAGACTCAGAAGAACAGAAACAACACTCATTCTTGAGGACAAAACTCTAGGTTCCAGGTTTGATTGATTAAGTTGATAAGATTCAAATTTTCACATGTCAAGTTTGATAACTACCACATTACAAGTAAACACTATAGTTGTGATAGAAATATTTGAAAAGTTTTAATATTGAATACTTGGTATAATGTGAACACTATTGAAGATAAATGCTTATTGTAATCATTTACTAGATATAACTAACATCTCCTCTAGGAGAAACTTGTTGTTTTGTTTCCAGGTTACCATGGACGAATGATTAATCAAAACACTATAAGAGTGTTTCTCTCATTTCTTATTATTGTATTTCTTACTTTTGCCTCTTTTTTCAGGAAGGTCACAAGTGATATCTCTAAAGGAGATACTGTGATGATTTTTCTCGCTATTGCTTTTATTATTATTATAAAGAGTATTATTCTTGTCTATTATTTCTCCCTTTTTGATCTTGTTCCAAGAATATCACAGGTGATAACCCTGAGGGAGATATAGTGATGGTTGTAGGAAAAAACATATTATATGAGACGTGGAGAATACTATCCAAGTTGTATACATGGATCTATACATCCATGTATCGAAGAAGAAGAATAGGAAGCTACTTTTTCTAGATACAAAACATCTCATATGGAGACATACCATGAGGAGAAGAAGGATCCAAAGATGACATAACAAATAGATCTAGTGTAGGTAATCACTCTTTAGTTCATCAAGAATATTTAGTAGAGCCAGAAGGTCCTACCTAGAATCATTGCATTAAGAATTAAGAGACCAATATGGTCTCGTGACACTTTTCAAGATGAAAATCCATATAGCATTGACGAGCCATATCATGAGGAGAAGATGGTTCCACCAGTGGTGAGGCAAGAGGACCCACCAAGTACCATCTTAGAAGGATCTAGAGTTTAGAGGGATTCAACCCTCACGTCCTAGTAAGGAGGAGAAGCCTCCCCAGGACCATTCATAGAGATGTACAAATCCTGATTTGTGTCCAGAGGATTCTCCCAACAAGAGGGAGAAGACTATGACGAGAAAATTGCTCCAGTAATCAAAAGAAGTATATATATATAACAAACATTATTCATTAAAATAAGTCGAAACAGTTCGAGATTCAAAGGGAGCAAGTATGACAATTCCTATATTTGAGATTGAGTTATCTCTATTGCTAGTTGGTGCAATACATGAGTCAGGCCATGGAGACATGAATACAATAGAATATTGAGTTACCTATAGAGAAAGAGGATAAGGTACCCTCAATGTCAGTTATTGATCCACTCTTAGTTTTAGATGAAGTTTTTTCTATGAAAAAATAAATGAGCTACTCTCAGAGTTCAGTGGCTACAGTGAGAATGGAGAAGTCATTCTCAGTTTCAGAAAAAGCAGCTGCAAGTGAAAAGTCCCAATTCCAAAAGGAAAAAGTTGAAAAGAGAGAGGAGGACATACTCTCAGACAATGACATAGATAGTGATTTATAGAAAGAACATAGAGACAACACATGACTATGCTGATTGAGTTGTAGTTGAGAAAGTGTACCAGTTTGTAACAATGTGATGTGAAAATTTGGTTCGTTAATATATTTGAAGAACACGAGGAAATATATATGTTTTGCAATAAACACATTCATTCAGTACATGATTGAGACTAGACATGTTCACCTGATTATGAAAAAACATGTGATGAGGTACCTAAAGGGTACAATTGATTATGGACTCAGATATATCTTGGATCATGAGATAAGATTGTAGGGCTACACAAATTCTGATTGGGCAGGTAGTGTCACAGACTAGAAAAGTACATCTAGATGTTTCCTTAGTATGGGATCAACTGTGAGCTCCTGACTCGGTGTGAAACAAACCTGTATGGATCTCATTTCTGCAGAGTTAGAGTATATGGCATCATGTTCAACTTGTGGAAAATCTGTATGGCTTCAGAAGTTGATTGCAGAATTGTTTGATCTCGAGCTGGAAGAAACCTGTATCTATTATGACAACTAGAGTTGCATAAAATTGTAAGTGAACATAGTGTGTTATGACAAGCCCAAGCATATCGAGATCAAGTACCATTATGTACAGGACATGGTATAGAAGGGAGAAGTAAGAATCCAATATATTTCCATCGACGGACATGTAGTAGATGTGTTGACCAAGCCCTTGTCTAGAGTTAAGTTCAAGTATTTCAGTGACAAGCTTGGATTGATCCAGAAAGACTTCTCCAATAGTGAGAAGTGATTGTTTTCTCGAGTAGTGAGATGTGATCCCTAGTAGAGGGAAGTGATCTGATCCCCAATAGAGGGAAGTGATGAGATCCCAAGTAGAGGAATGTTAGCACAGGGGCAGACCCAGGGTTCAACGCTTCAGTAACGTACCAACAAAACCCTAACTACCAACCCTTTCGAAAACACCTGCAAAGCAGATGAAGTCTCACCCAAGGTAGAGGCAGGGGTGGTTTCAACACTCAAGTGTCTACAACCTAGTTAGGACACAGATCTACGATTAAAACACTAACAGAGCACTTAGAAATTAACATTCATTAGCATTTAAACCTTATTTACATCGCATATTCAAACCCTAATTACTGAACACCGCCGTATTTAACAAGATCTAACACTTCCAAGCACTTATCACATAGAAACACATCATATCTAGAATTCATTCACATCACTAGGCACTAAGCTACTATATTAGATGCATCTAACATATATCATTACACTAAGAATACATCACATCAATAACATAACAACTATAATGCATAAAGAAACCACAACACATGATATATGTGGTTGACCCTAGTGTGGGGCCACGTCCACCAACTGTTCTCTTCTTTATTGTATTCTTTCAATATTCTACAAGCATAGAGCCACAAGAACCCACTCCACATAGGATAGGATATCTGTGCACACCTCGCCAGATCCTCCTTCCCCAAGCTAGGTTTGAGCACAAGTCCTTCTAACAATCTTCACACAATAATATTACAATCACTTACACTTAGCTTTGCAAGTTCTTAACACACAGTATGCACGAAGCATCCACACCTATTCACACTTATCTCACTAGCCACATTACACATATAGATCTCTCACAAGGAGTCTCTCTTACTTACATTGCCTAACTTTCTATTTATACATTACAAAAGGGCCTAAACATGGGTAAACCCATGGATCGACATCCCATACCTGTTACATAAACCCTAAATCCAAAAATTCCCTAAGAAGGGGCCAAGATCCCACGATCTCTACTTCGCCTTGCACTCCACCTTCGACCAGCCTGTTGAAGTCCCAAAATTGGTCAAACGTGACCAAGGTTCTCCAAAACTTGGTCAAGGGACAACATGCCCCCAACACTCACCTGTGACCCGTCCTGAGTCACTCTGATATGGGTAAATCTACCTCGAAGGCTTCGATCTTGGTGCGAGCTGCTTTGACTTGTTGCTTAGCTTCCAGATCCCCCTACTCAACAAACTCTTGAATGACCTTCTTAGTGATAGGTCCTTTCAATCGTTGTTCAATTGAAGTGACTACTTGTTTTAGATGTGCACCTTGTCCTTTAATTTCCTCAAAATGTGTACAGGCTTCATCCTGCACTGGATGGAGTCTTTGGGTCACTTCCATGACCTTGTTATGAATGGCATGGGCCTTTTGCTGAACCATGCACTGTTCCTGGGCTCTTTTCATCCTCTCGACTGGTGATAGTAGCTTCAACTGTTCTTGCACTATTGTTGCTTGTTGTTTTTCCTCCTGGAGCTGTGACTCCAATGTCCTGAGCTAAGGGTCCTGTGGAAGGCACTCGTAGGTCTGCACACTTCGACTTCTAAGCTATTTTAATTCCAAGGATAATGCCTTGATTCTCTCAACTATGATCCTCACAGTT
Organism: Picea glauca; assembly: GCA_000966675.3. Classification (NCBI taxonomy): domain Eukaryota; kingdom Viridiplantae; phylum Streptophyta; class Pinopsida; order Pinales; family Pinaceae; genus Picea; species Picea glauca. The sequence continues at coordinate 465,288 of JZKD02S2077256.1, read as the reverse complement.
TTTTCTCTTATATCACACTTCTTGCGGAGTGCTTGGCACTGTCTGTAATTCCAATTTTTCTATTCTTTGTTGGAGTTGTTGAATGGATTCAGAAAGCCTTCCCACTTGATTCTCCACTGGGTATTCGTCCATATGCTCTAATCCTATCACAGAGTGAAGTGATCTAGTGACTTCTTCTTTAAATTCAATCTGCTTTGCAATCATCTTTTTTTTCTCCCTTTGGATTTGCACTCTATCCTTTGAAAACTTCACCTAGAGGTCATCTTTTTCTTGCTACACAACCCGACGTTGTTCTATGGATTCCTATTTTTCTTGCTTCAGGGCCTCTATGGCCCGTTCCTTTTCCTCCTAGACATGATGAAGGTGAGCCTCCATTGCATCTGCTGTTCTGCATAGTTGGGTAGACTCATCTCCTACTTCTATGTTCCCTACTGACAACAATGCAATAGGCACTACACGGCTTGAATGGATAGCCTGCTATATTCCTTTAAGCTCTTCTTCAATGTGATCATACATTTATTATTGCTTTTATTCATTGCACTGTAAAATATCTTCTAATGTATCTGATATGGCGACGATGATGAGGTTGATGTCATCCACCATGAGCACAGTCTGTAGCTTGATCTTACTAGCTTTTGAATTCTTCTGCAATGTAGGTTTCGTTGGGGAAACCTTTCTTTTCTTGGACATATATGCCTCTTCAAGGGGGTTCCTAGGTGGTGTTACTTCACCTTGCTTCTACTTGTCTTCTTCCCCTTCTTTCTCTTCTTTGTGAAATTCGTCATCTCCTCCTCTGCTAGGTGAATCTGATGTAGTCTCTTCTGATGCTGTTTATTTTCTGTACATCTTCCTTCTTTTTCTTCCTTCTACTGCTGGGTGCATCATACTCTTCGCGAGTGACCACAGGACTTCCAATGAGGTTGGGGTCGGACAGTTTTACCTAGTTGACTAGTATAAGGAAATCTATAGGTCATTCCTTAGTTATTTCTTCTAGGTCCTTCTCTGTGAGCTTTTAGTAGGATTGAAGCTCTTATTTATGTTCATCTCCACGCGCAGTGATATAAATAAAATGTCTATATGTGTGGAACTTCATAATTGTCCTGAATCTGTCCAGGGTGTTTAACATCATACGAGGGAAATAATCAATAGCCCTCTTAAACTAAAGGTAATAAGTGTGGAACACCTCTTTTGAATTCCATTGTTTATCCATGTCGCTCAAATACTAGAGCGTAGTGAACTTTGTAGCTAAGGGTTCTGATGGCTCAATCTCAGGGAAGGTCGCACCTTCTGGCATTTCCCAAGCAATGAAGGTGATGCGGATCAACAACCAACTAAAATGGAACTCATATCCCTGATCCTGAGTTTTGTGACAGTCTTTCTTTAACTGGTTGACGAGCTAGCTCGCCTAGTTCATTTGTAGAGCTTCAATGCATTTGCCTGCGAGGTCAACAATGAACCCCATGACCTGCATGGGTATTTTCTTCCTTACTATCTTACCAAAAATCAACTGGAAGGCTAGGCGCACTATGCCATTCTAGATGGAGGCCACCTTGTAGCCTCGCTTCTCCTTCTACACATTGCCATAAGTATCTTTGATTCTCTGCACCAGGGCACGATCTGCAGCCTTCCCTAGATAAAATTATTATGGGTCTGGTCCTTGCATGCTTAATATGGTGATCTGATGGATCAACACCAGATCAACTGTGATACACCTGTCCAACCATAGGTAACCACCATGGAAGCATGACAACAGGAGTTTAACGCACATGTTAACCTCCTGGTGCCTTCCAAAGTGGGGTATCTTCATTAAGTTCAGGATGGTGGACCTCACGATGTCCATGGTTCATGGCTGGGGGATGATATTTGACTTCTTCCCCTTTGTCTTGGTCAAATACTTGTATGGTGCAAGCGTGCCATAGTTCTTGTAGTCTCCTAATTTATATTCGTTGATCTTCAATGTCAGAATCCTCTCCAACTGTGGTCTAATTGCACGTATTCCCTTTGGGAGGTACATAATGATGACTATGTAGTCGAAATCCCTCAAGATGCTATCATGACTCATCACGCCATCCAAAGGCGAGATGTAGTTGGGAAGGATAGATGGGAATAGCTTTACATTTGCTAAGTCATCATGATGCTTGGTTCGTTTCTCTATCACATCTCGGGATGGTTCAGATCCACGAGTAGTCGACGAGGATGCTTGCACTCCTCTAATCGACGAGGCTTGGATGTTTGTGGAAATCAAATTCACGACCATGAGGTCGATTAGGATCTCTTTGAAGGAGTTTTCTACTGCTCTAATTTCATCCGACATGCATACTCAAGATCTAATATCTCAGGTCGGTAAACAAACACTAACTGTAACAACACGGGTGGTGAGGTCTCATTAATCGCGGCATGATAATAATCATCTTGAATAATCACAATTGGAAAAAGTGTTCATGGTGCAATTCTCTATGGGATAAATAGACAACGTCGTAACAGACTCCTCCAATGGGTAGGAACACCTCAATCAATGCAATTCCATCCATTATGGTGAGGTCCCAACGGTCCAGTGGTGAACATTCTGGCAATAACTGCGTTTCTAGCCATTTTGGAGTGTCATTCAAATGGTCCGGACACCTGCAACATTCATATTGCCTTGTTGTGGTGAAGTGCCAATTTACGTTGTTCTGATATCCCAACGAAGTTCTAGTTCTACAAACCTTCTTTCTGCGAAATCCTCTCTAGTACTTCTTGTAATTTTTCTAGCTTTGATTTCTTCTTGCTGAGCTTTCTGGATTTCTTCCCTATGATTTGAGTTATTTGTTTCCTTTTTCCATTATTGTTCTTATCTCCTCTTGGCATAGGAACTTCACACCACTAAGGTTTTTTCGAAGGGTTCAAGAGTAATACTTCTTCTTTTTCTGGAGTAAGTGCTCTACTCTATTGCATGGATAAGTTTCTTAAGCTTTCCTATGTTCATTCAACTTTGACAACAATGTCTCTAGCTCTTAGCTTCTTCGACTTGTCCTCTTGATATTTTATTAAGCGTGCTATTCTCCTAGCCATGAATTCTCTTAGTTCTTTCTTTTCTTATTCTAGAGTTTACTCTTCTTGTTCCCTTCGAATCTGATCTTTCTCAACCCAAGTTTTTCCTAGAAAAATAGCAAATGGGGTGCTATTCTCAACAAGATTAATGACCTCAAATTCTTCTTCTGTCGAAGTTCCATGAGAACTCATAGGTATCTGGGTAAGTCTTCCACATAGGGTTATCATCTTCCCTCTAAACAATCCTATTCCTCCCATTGAAGGAACCATAGCTAGTTTTCCCAAAATTTCCCAAGTTCTTTCTGTCATGATATTCACCTATGTTTTCTCATCCAAGACACAGTCTATGTCAAAGTCTCCTATTCTCGTTTCTATTCACTCTTTCTCTTTTAATATCTCTGATATACTGGTGTCTCTGTGATCATTCAGGGTTTCTTTCATCCGCAATAAAATAGCCTCTGATTCTTTTTGGTTCTTGAGCATATTCTTAGTCTCTTGGCCTTCCTCATGGTTTTCTTGTCTCATATACATCTTTTCAACTTTAGAAATCATTCTAAGGAAATGAAAAACTTCATGATCCATGACTTTACAACAAAGAAAAATATGACCTCTAACATGGAATTCCTTAGCAAGATGTCTTGGTCTCCTTCAACTATAACAAATAGTCAATCCTCTCTTTCTCTTGAATGATCCCCAACCTTTCCTGTACCGTGGATTGGGATCACAGTGGTGGGTCTGAAAAAAATTATTTTTAGGATCCTGCATCCACTTGTTAGTCAAAAAATTCTTTCTATGCATAGGAATAACATATCTTTCATTATTTCTATCAGATCTATTCATATCAAATCTTATTTCTTCTAGTTGTACCCTAATTTTCAGAGTAGGACCAAATCTATTAAACATACCTAGATCCATTCTTTCGAAATAAAAAATTTCACTTATCTTACCTTTATCAGAGAACAAAGCTTCAAGATCTTACGTCTTTTCTTCAAATCAGACTTCTCTTCTTAGCACAGAGCTTTGCAAGTCAAGTATAATACTACACAATAGGGCATCATATCTACTCACAAAGCTTTCTCTTTTCTTCATTTCCTAGAAATCACAGTTTCAGGTCCCGACAATAGAACCATTTGTTGGCACATGGGCATACCCATGGTTCAATGCTTCAACAATGCACCAACAAACCAACCCTTTCGGAAACACCTGCAAAGCAAATGAAGTCTCACCCGAGGTAGAGGCAGGGGTGGTTGTAGGACTCAAGTGTTGACAACCTAGCTCGGACACAGATATGTGATTACAACACTAAAATAACACTTAAGAGTTAACATTCATTAGCATTTAACCCTTATTTACATCGCAGATTCAAACCCTAATTACAGAACAACGTAGTATTCAACAATATCTAACACTTCCAAGAACTTAACACATAGAAATAGATCATATCTAGCATTCATTCACATCACTAGGCACCAAGCTAGTATATCATATGCATATAAAATATATCATTGCACTAAGAATACATCACATCAATATCATAACAAACTATAATGCACAAATCAACCACAACACAGGATATACGTGGTTCACCCCAGTGTGGGGCTATGTCCACCAAGTCTTCTCTTCTTTATTGTCTTCTTTCAATATTCTACAAGCACAGAGCCACAAGAACCTACTCTGCATATGACAGGAGATCTACGCTCACCTCGCCAGATCCTCCTTCCCCGAGCTAGGTTTGAGCATAAAGCATTCTTACAATTTTCACACAAGATTCTTACAATCACTTGCACTTAGCTTTGCAAGTTCTTAACACACAGTATGCATGAAGCATCCACAACTGTTCGCACTTATCTCACCAGCCACATTACACATCTAGATCTCTCACCAAGAGTCTCTCTTACTCACATCGCCTAGCTTTATATTTATACATTACAAAAGGGCTTAAACATGGGTAAACCCATGGGCCGACATCCCATACCCATTACATAAACCCTAAATCCAAAAATTCCCTAAGAAGGGGCCGCGATCCCACAATCTCCACTTCGCCATGTGCTCCACCTTTGACCAACCTGTCGAAGTCCCAAAATTGGTCAAACGTGACCAAGGTTCTCCAAAACTTGGTCAAGGGCCAACAAGGAAGCTACCCTAGTGCAGGTTGGTAACCCCAATGTAGGTTGGTATGCTACCCCAATGCAGGTTGGTAACCCCAATGAAGGATGGTACACTACCCCAACGCAGGCTGGTATGCTACCCCAACACAGGTTGGTAACCTGAGCGTAGGTTGGTATGCTACCCGAATGCAGGTTGGTAACCCCAACATAGGTTGGTACGCTACCCAAGCATAGGTTGGTAACACCAACGAAGGTTGGTATGCTACCCCAATGTATGTTGGTAACCCAAATGTAGGATGGTACGCTACCCTAGTATAGGTTGGTAACCCAAATGCACGATGGTATGCTACCCCAACACATGTTGGTAAATCCAACGCAGGCTAGTACGCTACCCAAACATAGGTTTCTAAATCCAAAGTAGGCTGGTACACTACCCTAGTGCAGGTTGGTACTCCAACACAGGCTAGTATGTTAATCTAGTATGAAAGGCTGATGAAAGTGAAAAATGTCTTATGACATATAGATCTGTGATTAACAACAAGACAATGAACAAGTATGCAGAAGCACATAAGAAATGAAGATGAATGTGACAAGAAGAATACCTTCCTTGCTAAGAGGGAGTGTTGAAGTTTGAGTAGCTTCAGAAGATATCCTTATTGTATTTGACCAAGACAAACCCTAAATAATATTATTATATTATATTTGTTAATTAGGCCCTATTGTTCCTTTGTAAAAGTCGTCCCTATTGTGCCTTGACATGTAAAACCAAAAATAAAAGGGTAAAGTAACAAGTCGACCCAGACCTAATTTTAGGCTGGCCAAACTACTATTTATAAAAGAGGCCAGAGACTCATTTGTACACACACTATTTATACAACTAAAAAGAGGAAGTGCACAAGTCTCAGAGGGAGATTCTACTACCGCTAGGAGGTGACATTGTGGAAGTTCTTGGTTTATCTCTTGGGTATCTCTTGGTTAAGTGGTGTGCTACTCTTCCCTAGTCAAGGGTTAGAGGAGGATATTTTTCTTTGTTAGTTCTCTCTTGGAGAGAGGCATTGTTCTTGGTTGGTGAATCTATATTGAGGAAGTTTGATGGGTTTTTCCCCTAGAGGTTTTTCCTAGGTTAAATCTTGTGTATGCTGTGAATGTTATTATTTTAATGATCCTTTATATGCACTTATTGTGTTAATGGTTTAAAAATAAAATAATACTAATCTGATTAACTTCTTAAGAAGGAAAATCAACAAGGGATTCAAGCCAAAACAGTAACGGAAAATCCTAGAAAACAAAAAAATTGACTATGAAAACTTCAGACAACCATATCTATGGATATAGGAAATTAATCAGGCCTAGGATAGCTCAACGAAAAGATAACAAAGAGAAAAACAAGATGGTATAGCTAGTATTGACATATTGAGGGTGAAAATCCTTTGAAACAAACACAAAAAATAGACATAGGTCTGGATTGAATAAAAAATAGATTGTGCAATGTTCAAGTAGTCATATTTGAAGATAAAAGAGTCAAAATCATACTTGCAAGAGCACCCTCAAAGGATGATACAAATACGAATAATATGGAATGATATTGATAACCAAAATGACACTAAAAAATGCTCCAAAACATTTCAAGGAACATAAGAAGAGACAAACAAGAAGAGTTGGTAATAATTTTAAATAAAAATTATTTGTGAATTGCCTTAGGGGGAGAATAACTACTCATCAATGTCTTGAATTTATGTTTATAATGCTTTCCTTTTCATTTACAAAATGTAAGAGAAATTTGAAGTGTAAAATAACAAAAAAAGGAAAGGAAATGAGCAATCAAAAAATCTAAGGAGTTTCTTTTATCTTATAAAAGAGAACTCGTTGAATGGAAGAATGAACTTTTTCCCATTGTCTAGACTGCTGATACTCTTGTTGTTGGATATATGAAGAGAAGAATATTTTTTTTTTGAAGTCATAACTGTTAGCCAATGCATTTGGGACTAATCCATAAATATGTTTGTCATTTGAGTTCTTTTATGTGTTGATCATATGAACTATTTATGTGCTTATTATATAGAATGTTCATGTTGTTGTGATTTATAATGAGTATAGGGATGATGTTACAGGTCTCCTTTGCAACTTTTTGAGATGATATCTAAAATATTATTGTTTTAACATATTCTTGGTTGTCATGAACTATTTCTGTTGGACAATTGTCTTAGATTGATGGACAATTTGTTTGGATAGTTGGTTGTCATTGATGTCAACCCTTGGAGAGTGATATTGGAGATTTATGTCAATGCTTGGAGAAGTATGGTATCCCAAAGGTATGATTATGGAACCTACCTACCTTTTTTTGAAGAATTAAGACACGAAGATCAATGATTTTGCAGGTCAGACTATTTTGGATGGATATTACATGTCATGCTATTTCCGGTGATATGTGGTACACCACATAACTCCTCACAATTAGGGAGTTATGGATTTGTGAAGTTGGAGAACCTCTTTGAGTTATCTAGAATCCCCTAGAAGGTCAAAGATGTCAATTATTCTAGAATCTCCTAGAAGAAGTTTACTAGTCAAATTGGTTGTAACTAGGAGTTAATAATGTGTAAACTTGTTGCAATAAGAAATTAATTCAATAATAAAGTGGTTGCAACAAGAAATTACTTAAGGGTAAATAAGTTATGATTTGACTAATTAAGGAATTGATAGTTGCAACAAGAAAGTGGTTAGCCCTAGAAGATGGAGAAAGGGGTAAAACAATTACAAGGAAAATTCTAGAGGAAGGCACTTGGAAAAGTTTAAATAGGAGAGAAATGGACTTTGATACAGACCCCCCCCTTCTCTCCTTGGGTTGCTTGACCTACCGATCTAGAATCATTCAAATCAAGGAGTCAGGTCGACTCTTTAGGTCTTCTCTAGATCCAAATTAATCTACATAGGTCCCCTTTTCTTCAAAGTGCAGGTTCTGTCAAACCCGCTGGCTCTTTCATGGCCTCTTCGAAGAATTTAAATAAAAGACCCTATATCCCCTCGCTAGGTCCCTTCCTTCACATATGAGCTCGGGCTGTACCCTCATGTAAACACATGATTGCAGTGTGGCCAAGAGTGGTTTGAGACCACACCGCTTTTCTCCCTGCAATTCACTACTAGTTGCCACACATCCCTTTGGAAATACCATGGTTTCCATTGCAACCTGCTCTCAGATTTTTAAAGTCTGATCACTTTTTGTCCCTGCAATTAAATGCGACTGTTGATCTCATGATCTTGGGAAGAACCTCTTGATCGATGACTGAGATCTATCCTCCTTCTGCCTTGGTCAACTATCTGTCAACGACCCTTCTCATCCTTTCATAGACACTCCCAGATCCACATGATCTATCGATGCGTACCGTCCTCCCAAATAAACGACTACGATTGATTTCTTTGTTCAGGTTTTAGGAGTTTCAACTCTCAACTATCACTTCCTCCAGAGTACTTCCACCTGAAGTTGCCAATATGTTGACGTGTGTCCCTCACATATCGACGATTATGGTTCACTTCAGCTCTTCGAGTTTCAGGAGTTTTAACTTTCAATCTTCGCTTTCTCCTAGAGTTCTTTCACTCAAAGACAAAAATTTGTTGAAGTGTGTCCCTCACATATTGATGGCTATAATTCACTTCACTCTTTGGGATTCAGTAGTTCAACTCTCTGTCTTCGCTTCCTCCTAGAGTGATTTCACCCTAAGTTTATAGGTCTCTGTTGTGTTTCCTTTTGAATCAGATGGATACAATTTTATTCGGCTCTTCGGGGTTTGGGAGTTTCAACTCCTCACTAAAATACTCGAAATGAATTTCCCTTGAAGTATCATATCTATTGACACGTAACTTGTTGGCAACCAATGACTAGGATCTATTTCATCTCTTCGATGATTTCACTCTCTCCCTATCTACAAAATTTTGAAGTGCTCTTTCTCCAGAGTTATGGATCTTATGCCACCTATCAAACTTGGTGATGGGAATTCCTTGTTCACTTCGAGACTTCGGGACTTCAACAAGTACACTCTCCTGTGCACACAAAGGGTTAAGGCCCATGCACTTTACCTGGATTGGATGACTGTCGATCCTCTGTGCTTAGATCCTACAGATGGGATCTATTTCTTCTCCTTGTGGGTTCCTTCTTCATCCTGAACCTTGTTCTGATGGTCCAGATCTCTTCCTACAATTGATCTGATGGTTTTTGTCTCTCCTCCTCCTGCGCTTCTTTGTTGTACTAGACTTGGGAAAATTTGTAAGTGTTCACAGGTTGTGGCCTTTGAACTTTTTCCTGCAAAACCAGTTTCTAGGGTCTTGACTCCACTTTTCCTCCCGATATTTGACAATGAAATTTGATCTCGGCTCTAGCGCACACTTGTGCTCTGCATGAAAACTTGCATTATTCCTCTTGAGCTTGTGAACTTGGAATAAATTCACTTCCGTGCACACTCCTTGTGCTGTCCCTCTTGAGTTTTTGTTTGCTTGGGTCTCGTCTGTGTTTATGCTAATGCTATCTCTTATGAGATTTCAGATTCACTCAGTCTCTTAAGGGTCTCAACCCTTCTACTCCCTTCAAAGGGTTCTTGTTCCCTCCTGGAAACCTCTCGCTCAAAGAACACCTTACTGAGTTTTTTCTACATAGTGTTCAACAACTCTGTGAGTATATTCCTCTGATACTCTTCTTCTTGAACTTGATAGAGAGTTCTCCTTGTGCACACTTGCAACTGCTCGATGCCCACCTGGAAGATCTCTATAGAGTTCTCAATGACTCTATCTCTATGTGCTTCCTATGCACAGTTTCTCCTCTAAGGTGTTCAACAACCTTGAGGTTTCCCTTGAGTTGTTATCACTTTGGTGCGCTCTCCTGGCATGTTCTTTTCTGACTCCACAGAGTTAAGGTGTACACTCCTTGCGCTGGCTACAAAACATCCAATGTTTTGTTGTGCACTCCTTGCATAGCCTAAAGAATTCAGAACTATATATCAACCTCAACGAAGACATAGAATTCTATCTTCCTACTGCAGATGAAAACCTATCACATACATCTACAACATACATAAACACGCACAAATAACATTCATCAGATACACATAAACACACATAAAGTTCATATGCAGGAAAAATTGCTTTCTTCCTATTAAGATGAATGTCTGATTACAATATGTGCAGGCTGGACTGTAACAAAGTCTTAGCTCTCTTAATATCTCTCAAAGAACTATTCTATCTCCTATTTCCTCCTCTGAGGATTGCTAACTAACTTGCAACTACCTCTTTTTCAGTAACAATACTCCTTCAACAACCTCATTTGGGTGTACAATGCATCTACATATACAAGAAGGTTCCTAGGTTTCCCTTCGACTACCTATCTTCTCGAAAAAATATAACTACCCCTTAAGAACCGTTATTGCATTAAAGTCTAGGAGTGAAATTCCCAAATCACTCATGATCATTTTCTTCGAAAGAATTTTGATCTTCTTTAGTTTTCGATCAGTTCAAGAAAGATTTGCAAGAAACACCAATGTTTCATATTCCGAAATGATTCAAAGGCGCGATGAGGCACCAAGTTGTCTCTCCATGTGTTCTTGCTGACGATGTTCTTGCATCATACTCCACTACTGGGAAAATCATGAGCTCTTTCTCATGGATCCCTCTGCTATGCTGTTGAGATCATCTAGGGTCCCAAACCTAAAATTGGAGGTGTCCACTTGCTCCTCTTCCTTGATTCCTCTGTTGCCCTGCTGCTCCTGCAAGTCCTCTTCTGTTCCATCCTTCTCTGATGATTCTTCTTATGATGCTTCCAACATCAATCTATTTATCTCCTCTATTTCTTTGTCCAACTGGTCCACTGACTGGCTTTCCTCCTGCAGTATGCTCTGTTGCATCTTATCTCCATCAATTTCCAACTTAACTTGTTGGATAATATGACTTTGCATCTTTACCCTTCTCTCCAAAGCCTCCATCTCTTCACATATATAAAAACGATCCATGCTATTTGTTTCTTCCTCCTCTACTGTAGGTTCACATTCTACAATTATCTCTTGCTCAACTTCTTGGATAAAATTTTTGATCCATTCCTCTGAATGCTCATCTCCTTTTGCTGTAGATCCCAATTCTAGAGTTTCCTCATGTTCATCTCCTTGGCTGAAAGTTTTGAGAAATTCCACCGAATTCTCTTCCTTCTCCATCTCTTGGACATGTTGCAATGTGTTCTCTCCCTCCTCCATGACAATCTGATCACTTTGATCCTTCATGTTATATTCATCTCTTATGGAATTAGCTGGCCACTCTAATTCATATTTTAGTTCTGCAGTCTCACCACTGAGTTGGTGCTCAACTTTCTCCTTTGACAGGATGACTTCTATCATATCCTCTTGTGTTGGTTCAACTCCAATTTTCTCCAGCTTCTCCCTAGGATGGTATGATCCTCCACCTGTTTCTGACTTGACTTGTTGGATATGCTTACTATTCATATTTACCCTTCTCTCCAAGGCTTCTAGTTCCTCATACAGCTCAACAAAATCTATTTTTTCTACTTCCTCTTCTACTGCAGGATCCAATGCTGTAGTCATCTCCTGTTCAACTCTCGTGCTGAAATTTTTGAGCAATTCTGCTAAATGCTCTTCTCCAACAATATTCATGATTGTCTCCTGGAAGTCATATTCTGGTTCTATATTGTCCAACCAATCCTCCAACATCTTCAACCCTTGCTTCCATTGAGTGAGCAGTTCATTTGAATTCTCCTCCTTTTCTGCTGGGGAAGACATCAATGTCTGCTCCTTCTCCTCCTCTTTGACAATCCTTGCTAGCTTTCTTTCCTCTACTGCACCTGCATCATAGAAATAGTTAAATTTAAAAACATTTGGCCCCATGGACTCTTTCTTGGATTCTTGTTCCATTATTTCCTCATGTGAAACACTTGTACTAGCCTCTTCTAGACTATTTGAATTCCCCCAATGATCAGAATGTAATTCTGATCCTCCTCCACCAACTCTCCTTGCTGATATGAACTCTCATTTGAGTTCATGAGACTTTCATATAGTCTCCTCTCTTTTCCCTTTCTCACCTGGTGATCTAAGATCTCTCCCCTTCCCTCCTAACAGTCTATGATATTTTCAGCTGATCTCATCTCATTTCCCCCCTGGAAATATGAAATTTCACCTCTGCCCTCCTGACAGTTTATGAGACCTTTAACTGATCTCACCTCCTCCACATCAGTCATCACTGAGGTTCCTCCCAATATCTAGTTCATAGATGCAAAACATTTTCTCTTCTATGCCACTAAGGTGTTTAGAATGCCTCAACCACTTCCTCTTTACTTGCTACTGCCTTATGGATAACAACTTCTCGACATGCCACTTCACTTTCCTCTTCAAAGGCCATTCATATGTCCAGTGTACCTTTTCTTCCTGCTACATTTTCAATGTTATCTTCTCCACTTTTTCTCTGATCTCCCTAAGCTCTTTATCTATCTTAGTTTTGTTTTTCTGGTGGTGGCCTTCTTCTTGACCACACCTATGGATTTCAATATCCATCTCTGTCTGTCTTCAACCCTCCTGGATATCTACCATTTTTTTCACACCTTACAACAATATTTAGAGAGCATCAGTACTCGGTCTCCCTTCACCTGCTCTCTATAGGTGAAATTTAGCTTCTGATAGCATTTGATGTCATCAGATTATCTCTATTCACCTTCTCACCTTTTCCTACAATCTATAGACAAAATTCAGTGCTTGATACTACTTGATGTAGTCAGACTATATTCTCTTTCCTTTTCCTACTGTCTGCAAGCAATTTTAATCTTTAATATCACTTGATGATATCAAATTCTCTGTCTCCTTTGTCTGTTGTTTGCAAACAAAATCAGGCTTTGATACCACTCGATGGTATCAAACTATCTCCTTTGTCTCCTCTCTCCTTTTCCTATTGTCTGTAAGAAAAAATTAAGCTCTGATACCATTTGTTGTAGACCCCCCCCTTCTCTCCTCAGGCTGCTCGACCTCCCAGTCTAGGATCATTCAAATCAAGGAGTCAGATCGACTCTTTGGGTCTTTTCTAGATCCCAATCAATCTACATAGGTCCCCTTTTCTTCAAAGTGTAGGTTTTTTCAAACCCACAGGCTCTTTCCTGACGTCTTTGAAGAATTTGAATAACAGACCCTAGCTCCCCTCGCTAGGCCCCTTCCTTAACATATGACCTCGGGTTGTGCCCTTATGTAAATACATGATTGCGGGGTGGCCAAGAGTGGTTTGATACCACACCGCTTTTCTCCCTACAATTCACTACCAGTTTCCATGTATCCCTTTGGAAATACCATGGTTTCGATTGCAACCCACTCTCGGATTTTTAAAGTCCAATCACTTTCTATCCCTGCAATTAAATGCAATTGTCGATCTCATGATCTCAGGTGACACCTCTTGATCGATGACTGATATCTATCCTCCTTCTGCCTTGGTCAAATATTGTTCAATGACCCTTCTCCTCCTTTTTCATGCACTCCCAGATTCCCACGATCTATCGACGTGTGCCCTCCTCCAAAATCCACCACTATGATTTATTTTTCCCTTTGGGTTTCAGAAGTTTCAATTGTCAACTCTCACTTCCTCCACATTACTTCCACCTAAAGTCGATGATCTGTCAATGCGTGTCCCTCACATATCGATGACTATGGTTCACTTCGGCTCTTCGACTTTCAGGATTTTCAACTCTCAATATTCGCTTTCTCCTGGAGTGTTTTCACTCGAAGACAATGATATGTCGACAGATGTCCCTCATAGATCAAATACCATGATTCACTTCTCTCTTCAGGCTTCGTGAGTTTCAACTCTCATTCTTTACTTCCTCCCGGAGTTCTTCCACCCGAAGTTCGAGGGTCTTTGTTGTGTGTCCTTTTGAATTGGATGACTACGATTTACTTCGTCTCTTCGAGGTTCGAGAGTTTCAACTCCTCACTAAAATCCTTTAAGTGACTTTCCCCTAAAGTCTCATATATATTGACACGTAACCGCCTGGAAACCAATGACCAGGATCTATTTTGGCTCTTCGACAATTTCATTCTATTATTGTCTACAAAATTCCAAAGTGCTCTTTCTCTGGAGTTATGGATCTTACACCACCTATCAAACTCGACAATGGATGGTCCCTGTTCACTTTAGGACTTCAAGACTTCAGCAAGTCCACTCTCCTGTGCACATAAAAGGTTAAGGCCCATGCATTTTACCTGGATCGGATGATTGTCAATATTTTTCACTCAGATCCTATGGATGGGATCTATTTCTTCTCCTCATGCGTTCCTTCTTCATCTTGGACCCTAGTCTGACGGTCCATATCTCTTCCTACAGCCGATCTAATGGTTGTTGTCATTCCTCCTCCTGATCTTCTTTGGTCTCTCGAACTTGGGAAAATTTGTAAGTGTTCACAAGTTGTGGCCTTTGAACCTTCTCCTGCGAAACCAATTGCTAGGGTCTCGACTTTGATTTTCCTCCTGAGCTTTGACAATGAAATTTGATCTCAACTTCGGCACACACTTGCACTCTGCATGCAAACTTGCAATATTCCTCCTAAGCTTGTGAACTTGGAATAAATTCACTTTTGCGTGCTCCTTGAACTGTCCCTCTTGAGTTTATTATTACTCAAGTTCTAAGGTTTCAGTTCCTTGTTCCTCTTACGAGCCCGACTACTTGGGTCTCATCTATGTTTCTGATAATGCTATCTCTTTTGAGCTTTTATATTCACTTAGTATCTTAAGGGTCTTGACCCTTCTACTCCCTTCAAAGGGTTCTTGTGCCCTCCTGGAAACCTCTCGCTCAAAGCACACCTTACTGATATTTTTCTACAAAGTGTTCAACAACTCTGTGAGTATATTCCTATGATACTCTTCTTCTTGAACTTGACAAAGAGTTATCCTTGTGCACACTTGCACCTGCTCGATGCCCACCCGATAGAGCTCTACAGACTTCTCAGTGACTCTATCTCTATGTGCTTCCTTTGCACATTTTATCCTCTAAGGTGTTCAACAACCTTGAGGTTTTTGTAACATATCGGTTCTAACCCTTATAAATTATAATGTATTATGTAAATATGACTTAGTATGGTGAGATGGTAAAGTTGAAAAGGGGCCAGAGTGCCTAGGAAATGTAACACTTCCTATACATTAATAAAATACACCGTTGGCTCCAAGACAGACAAGGAACAAAGATATAGGGGGATATGATTCCACGAGAGAGGGGGCTTGAGGGAATAAGTCTTGTTATTATTATTTTATTTACCCATAATTGATTTTATGGAGAAGAGGGGGTTACATGAGATTTTTAGGAGGGAGGCCATGTGGCTCTTGTCTTCATGTAATTATTTAAACATCCCTTGGGGGATGTTTTGGGGTCATTCTTCCCTTGGTTCATCCTCTTCTCACTTGTTCAATTGTTGTTCTTCCTCTTCACTCACTACTTCTAGTCTGTGTGCTCTTGGGATGAACATGGAAATGAATGGAAGGAAGAGGAGAGCCATCATTGAATGGATGTAATGATTTATTGATAATTCCAGGACGGAATGGATGCCTGCGTGCATGAACTTGATGGCACTTCGGATGGAACTGTCCATAGATGAGAGTCCTTCGAATTTCCAATAGGGAGATTTCCTGACTAGTAGCACTGGATCCCTGGAGAGAAATGGAACAACGTCAGGGACTATATGGTAGAGAAAGGGGTTTATTTCTTGGGGTTGCGCAGGTTGAGGGGGAGAGAGAGCCATAAATTAGGATTGTTGTGAGGTTGGGAAACTTGAGAGCTACTTAGCCAACTACTGTGTATTTATACTTGGCCTAGAACCCATTCTTTTGGATTCATCGCCCTAGTTCAGGGGTGACCTACTGTTGAGAGTAAATGAAAAACAACATCTATGGTTGGGAGGAATGTCCTTGGTCTACAACCAGTTGGTGAACGTTTACTTGCAACAATAAGTGCTCTATGTGTTTTTTTTTTAATGTATTCCATTGTGTATTTAATTATCTCTGAGATATGTATTCTAATGTGCTTGTCTGCTGGTTATTTTTTGTGCATGGAAAATTGTTTATCTCTTTTATGTTGTGGCATGGATCTTGTCTTATTCATGTGGTGTGCATGCTCGTAAAATTATTGAGAAACCCTTTGCCTTCGAATTAGAGATTAGATAACTGAGTCTTGGGACTACAACATGGCTAGCCTGCGGGTGGTTGGGTGTGTTGCAACCTATTTAAATGGCGTAGCCTGGCCTCTGGGTGGTCGGGTATGTAAAAGATTGGTATCTGAGATTTTGGTTTAAACACCAGGTTGGGTCTGTTGGTCAAAGTCTCGTGGTTGAGATCAAATTATGAATGTGAAGTTGAAAATCTCAGGAGTAATGGCATTTGTAGAATCTACGCAGGAGTTAGAACAACATAGATCCTTTGTAAGGGTTTGAAGGATCATGACCATCCTCTTCGAATTTGGGAGCGATCACCACTGTGGGATCAAGAGAGATCCGGGATCGTTGGATCAGAGGGTAGGTGAAAAAGGGTCTCCCGATGAAAGCGAAGAAAATTTTAAGTCACAACCATTAGATTTCTTGGAGAGAGATCGATGGCCAGAAGGCATTTTGGGGAACCAAGTTACACGGGAGTTAATTCCCCAAGGAGGTCCCGCAATCCAAAGAAAAATTTCACTGATGGGTTACATGTCAGTGTGAGAAGAATTGTGGGGTGAAAGGAGGGTTACTCCAAATTGTCGATGCGTGCCCCCGCAAATTGAAGGGCATGTAGTGATGTGACATGTTAGTACTCGAACATCGAAACTCTAAATAGATAAGGTAGTTGGGGACCGTCGATCTATAGGAGGACATGTGTCAATCGATTGTGTGCTCCAGATAAAACACTCTGGGAAAAAGCAAGCAAGGAGAAGTTTAGAATTGAGAGTTTCGGATCCCGGAGATCCAAATTAAATCTCAGTCGTTCGATTAAGGAGGACACATGGTGCAAATCCATGGACTCCGAGTGAATACCCAAAGTGAATCTTGGTCGTCCGATCCAATAGGGCACGTGACAAAAATCCATGCACTTTGAGGGAAAGTGAAGCTTGAAAGTTGAGGTTTCCAAAGTATGAAGACTCAAAGAAATCATAGCCGTCGATTTATGGGAGACATACATCAGTATATCGTGAGCTTCAGATAAAATCATTTCAAAAAAAGTTGAGGGTTGAGATTTCTGTAGCCCAAAATTTTGAAGTGACGTGGCTTGTAGACATCACCTGGGATGAAGTGGACACATGGAATGTGTGCCATGTGTTAGTAAGTTTTGAGCATATGGATTATTGGGGTTTTGGTTAGAATGTGACATGTGTCACCTACCTGATTGGGCCACATGCCTGCTTCCATTATTTCTCCACGCGGCGACAGAACGTCTAGTTCGGATACTGGGAACTCCAGAGGGGAAAGATGTGACAAGTTTCATTGGGTCAAAAACTCCTGAAGGCTAGATTACATCTCGACCGTTGATCCTAGAAGACAAGCAATAGTAGATCTCGCATTAGTTCGTAGGATCGATGCTCCGGGAGAAAGTGAAGGCGTAGAGTTTGAAACTATCAAAGCTCGAAGAGCCGAAGCGATTGATAGCCATTGATTTGCGGGAGGACACGCGTCGAAGGATCATCAAATTCAGGTGAAATCATTCTGGAGAAAGTGAAGGCATAGAGTTTGAATCTTTTGAAGCTTGAAGAGCCGAAGCGATTCACAACCATTGATATATGGGAGGACACATGTTGAAAGGTTGTGAACTCTGGGTAAAAGCATTCCGAGGGGAAGCAAGCGGGGAAAGTTGAGACCTCTGAAGGTCAGAGTTCTGAAGTGGATATGGATCATTGATCATGAAAGAGGACAAGGGCCATTGATCTGGTCCTGGTAGAAGGTTTCAAAGTTGCGAAGCACTGAAGATCAAAGTCAACGTTAACTGTTGATCTACTTCGCGAGCTTTCCCAACCAATGATCAAGTAAACTGGAAGGATAACGTAAGTGGAGGTGTTAACTGACAATAAGCAGTCATCACCACTTTATGAATCATTCGATGGGTAATCGCTTTAGAGGAATTGCTACTCCAGAATTTAGGAGCCACGAATAGCCAAAGTTTCGAAGTAAATGAGAATCGTCCATCTCATCGTGACATTAAGACGCGACCTTTGATTTTGATAAGTGATCAAGCAATTCTTAGCTTAGCACCTGGTCACCACCTACGATTCTATGGAATAAAGAAACAAAGGCAAAAGAATAGGCAACGCTCAAATCAATAATCCTATGGTTTTGCGCATATGGTCATATGTAAATGGTTTGAAGGAAGCGCTTCATAAAGATTTAATTCGACACAGAGTTACACTAGAATAATATAAAGAATTGATAAATGATCAAAATATGATCTGTTTGTGAACTGAGAACACATCAAAATAATGAGTACGATATAATGAGTCGATCCATGTCTCTGATCAACTCATGAAGACAAAGGAACCGACACATAATCATGATTAAAAGAGAGTGAATTCATGAGCATTATGAATAAAGGATAAAAAGGAAAAATGATATTATTTAAAGAATAATACTATCATTTAAATGAAAAGGTACCTGTAAATTTAATTGACAATTTTTGTATGATATGTATAGATCTAACAAGATGGCTGCTTGCAGGTTTATCAGGATTAGAGGTATAACCAGATCAATTCAAGAATAGTATTAGATGTTAGGGTCATGGAGGCATGACTTTGCTTACAAAAGTTGGATGAGGTACTACAAAAGAAAGAATCCTCACATGGGACATAAAGCTAGTAGGTGAATAATTTCATTAATGGGCATAGAAAGGAAAAGTAAGGCTCCATAGCCTTGAAGGTAGAGATGCGTAGACAGTTGCAAGATTGATGTGGAAGGAAACACAAAGCCTAAGAGGTGGTCTATGAATAATCTCTATGTGTCAAGCATAGGAGTTCACAGTAGCTTAAGAGAAGGATTTGTTAGATATGACTTATCTACTTTCTAAAAGCTTAAATACGAGTTCACAGTGGAAGAAAGATGTCAATGCAGAGGAATTGGAATGCTCTCTCACTTCAAAAGTGGCACTGAATGAAAATGTATTTCCATTGAGGAATGGTACTAAGTGGGAAATAATGGCTAGGTGGAACGTGGCTAGAAAAGTATTCAGACCTAGGGAACCATATTGTAGATGAGAATAATGGGAGCACACAAGGCATCAAGGATCTAAAGGAATTCAAGGACAACCAACTACAACATAAATAGATAAATAAATAAGTGAATGGAAACATAAATGTACTAGAGTGCATGAAGCATACAATGAAGTTAAATTGCATATGCATTAGTAGGCATGCTGATAGTAAATGCTTGGTGCACATGGATGTGTAATTTTTCATATGTACATGCTTGGATATGCATATGACATGTTGGTGAACTTAGAATAGTCTTTTATTATGAAATAATGTTTGAGTATGACTAAAGGATGGATTATGTATTAAGGAAAATTGATACAATAGGGTTAAATATGTGGATGTTGTTGTTGCTTATAATTTCCATCGAGGTGAAGACCCATGAGGATGGTAGGAATGGTGATCAAAATGATGAAGGGGGAAGTATGTGAGCATCTACAGATATCAGTTGGTCAGACAACAACAAGTAGGTTCGTAACAACTAGGCAGGTATGCATTTAGCTTCTGTTGATGCATACATGTTGAAAGGGATCGAGGTAAGCATTCCCTAAGTTAATTTTTAGTATTTAAATTGATATGTAATGTTCGAAGGCCTAGAGTGTGTAAGTTTTGTTGATGCTATAATGCACTTAGATAAAATTTCAGTTGCATATTATGTTATGATTGGTTATGGGATCATAACCAAGTTAATTCAGGAGACACAATGTTGGAGAAATTTTTATTTTCGACACACTAGTTCAGTGAGAGTTAATTGATTAGTTCTATTTTAGACTTTCTATTTTTACCATCACTATTATGCATGCATGCATTCCTAAGGAACGCTAACTGCTTGATTACTTTTCTTAATTATGGAATGCTTTTCCCTATATATGAGTGTATTCCACTCATTCATTGTATCATATTGATCATGATCTATGTATCAATCATCAACTCATTGGAGTAGTGTGAATATATTTTCTCATTCTTCCATATTGAATCTCTCTTCCTTTCTTGATAAGAATTGTTTGTACTTGCTTTAGCTAGATCTCCTATGCAGGTTTCCATGAAAAACTAACATGGTATTGGAGCTATGTTGTTTGGAGCAAGTCAGACAAGCCAAAGAATAAGGAAAATCGGGGTTTCGGCAAGCTAAATCCATGGTCGTACCTTTCAACAACTATTCCTCCCAAAATATTATGTTTTTAAGAAAACATACAACAATGAGAGTAAATCGACTCATTTTGGAAGTGCGTTTTCAATCGTTTGGCAAGATTATTCACCATTTTCTTAGAACATAATCCACAAGATAGTCTCCTTAAATTGATATGAATCCATGGCCGTACCTTTCTACAGTGATTGCTCCCAAAAATATTATGTTTTTGAGGAAACGGTTCGCGAGACAAGTAAATCGACCCATTTTGGAAGTGGGTTTTCAACCGTTTGGTGAGATTCCCCACTATTTTATCAGAAAGTAAGTTGAAATATCATCTCTTGAAACTGATACGATTTTTCACTTAAAGTGCCATTTATGCTGTGATTTCTTAATTTTTCACTTGCAGATTGAGACTAAATTTTTAAGGGTTTTTAGAAACAGTGGGAGAGATGGATATGAAAACTATTATACAATATAACTTGGTGGTAATCCTCACACCATACAATTATTTTGATTGGAATCCCAAGGCGACATTCCAACTCAAAAGAAAAGGACTATATAATTTGACGATGGCAATAGAAACATAACCTACATCAGTGATTGAGAAGATGATATGGGCGAACCATAAGGATGAGGCCACATGACTACTTCTTGATTTAATCTCCACTGATTTATGGTTTCATGTTGCTGCATGCAAGACTCCAAATGAGATTTGGACCACCTTGGAAGGACTCTTTGGAAAGCAGGATGAGATGCGAGGTCATATGCTTGAGGCAGAGTTGAATACCTTAGACCCTAAAAGTTTTGATAATATACATGATTTTTTTACTAAATTTAAATCTTTGTTATTGAGATTGGGTGAATGTGGTATTGATATGTCTACATAAGAGAAACAACTTATTCTAACAATCTTGTCCATGCTAGGACCAGAATATGCTGTATATGTCTCCAATTTCCATTCTGGTAGATGTCTTTTTGGAGCAAATTGGAAAATGCCTACATTGGCTCAGTTCATTGAGTCTCTTACACAAGAGTAGACAAAAATCATATAGATGGGCCTCATGAAAGATCCCAAAGCACATGCACTCACCATGCATGATGGAAAAGGTTCATCCAAACAAAATGGGAAGGAGGGATATTCCAAACCCTTTAATGATTCTTCAGGTTCCAAAGACTCTTTAGATTCCAAGAAGAAGAAGAATAAGGGAAAGTAGTGAACTTACTGCAATAAAGCGAATCATGAAGAATCCACATGCATGAAGAAACAAATTGATCTTATGGAATAAACACTTCAATAGAACAACCTTGGAAAATCCATTCCATAGGGAGTCAAGAAGTGGAAGGAAGAAGATCATGCTCCTAATAAAGGTAATCATCATGCTCTGGTTGCAATTAATTCCTCATCTAATTCATGGATTATAGATTCTAGTGCATCCCATCATATGGCAACAGAAGAGGAAGTTTTCACTTCTTCGAGTCCATGCTCAAGACCCCCTATTCTCATGCGGGATGGCACTCCAGTAGCAGTAGTAGGAGAAGGGAGAGTGGAACTTCACAATGGTAGTTTTGAGAATGTTCTACATGTTCCAAATATTTCTATGAATCTGCTCTCAGTTTATCAAATCACTCAGAAAGGTAAAAAGGTTGAATTTACATCAGATTCATTTTCAGTAATTGACATGCATGACAATTCCATCATTGCAATTGGTGAGGTGGATCACAAGTCAAGGTTGTATGAATTCATTAAGTTTTCTGACGATGACTCCTCTATTCTACTTACACATAAGGAGAGTAATTTGCATGCACCTCTAGTGAAACATGCATATACTCTTGTTCTTCCATTAGTTTCAAACATCAAAGATGATTCCATACACTCAGATTCTGTACATGGAAATAAGTAGGTAGTACATCCAGTTAAGAAGCCAATGAAGAAGCTTTAGAAGATTCCCAATAAGGCACATACCACACTTCAGGAAATGAGCAACCTTGTAGGGAATCCATTGGATTTGAGGAGGACTTGATCTCCACATGAGGAGTCTTCTCATGTATTTTCAGTTTTAGAACCCGCGATGCCCATGCATTACTATATGGTTCAATATACTGATTCGTATACCTACAATTAGGTTGTGGGAAATCCATTTTGGCAAGAATCCATGTAGGAGGAGCATGACTCGCTCCTAGAGAATCAGACTTGGCATCTGGTTCCACTTCCACCATAAATGAATATTTTTAGGTGCATATGGGTCCATAGGATCAAGAGGTACAAGGCCCGATAGGTTTCCAAAGGACTTCATCAGATCCATAACGATTTCTACATCTTCATGAAGAATTTTAGTGAGCATAAGTTTCATACTTTGCGGGATCGTCTTGCAGTGAAGAACACAGTTGTATAACAACTACTATTTTCTTCTTTTGATACATTATCTTTTGAGGGGGGATTTTGTTCCCACATGGTTTTCCCTCTTTCCTCACTTTTATTCAATGTTCATTAGTTGCATTGTACATGAGTACCTAAAATGGCCTAGTAGCCGAGACTCATTTTTTACTCCATAGTGATGTTTAGGGGGGGTGTTGGAGAAATTTATATTTTCGACACACTAGTTCAGTGGGAGTTAACTGACTGGTTCTATTTTAGACTTTCTATTTTTACCATCACTATTATTCATGCTTGCATTCCTAAGGAAAGCTAACTACTTGATTTCTTTTCTTAATTATGGAATGTTTTTCCCTATATATGAGTGTATTCCACTCAGCCATTGTATCATATTGATCATGATCTATGTATCAATCATTAGCTCATTGGAGTAGTGTGAATATATTTCCTCATTCTTCCATATTGAATCTCTCTTCCTTTCTTGACAAGCTTTGTTTGTACTTGCTTTAGCTAGATCTCTTGTGCAGGTTTCCATAAAACACTGACACATACTCCTTATATAACAATGAATACCCATAGAGCTAGTCATGTGTGAGACCATAATATGGTTGGATATGGAAGGGCTATAGAGCTATGTGAGTGCTCGATGGTATATATTGTATATTTGATGTTTGGATTGCAATCTCTTTGCCAACACTAAAGAAAACTTAAGGATTATATTCTTGATGTTGTGTTTGGGTGGAAAAGGAAGGTAACCAAATAGTTAGGAAAGTAGTAGGAAGTGTGTGGTTGATGTTTTGAATTGCTGGCCAGACCTTCCAACTCATCATGGTGGAATACATGCCATAGTTATGTGGTATTATGTAGTCAATGCATGGATGCATTGTGTAGATGTGACCATGGATATTGACACATTGATTTCTATCTTATTAACTGTGGCATTATGAAAAGTTCATGTGACTGATAATACATGTGTATGTAATGATGAGTTCATTCCAATTGATAGTTGGAATAGTAGAAGTAATTGAATTGTAGTTGTAAAACATTCTGAGAGCACTTTGTGATTTTGTTTTGAATCATTTCCATGAGAATATATGTCTTGTACATAAGATAGTGACAATTTGTTTGGTTGAGGAATGTTGAAATTGTAGGATAAAAGGGGTCTTGGATATAGAAGTGTTGTAAGACCATAAAGAAGACCAATGCCTATTGCTGTAAGAGTCAATTTGTTATGACAAGAAGCTCATGTCTAGAAGTTTTATTTTTCCTATATAAAACAGTTTTGGGAATTATGGTTTGATAATTACTGACGAATTGTTTTGGCCGCATGTAAATTGAAGAAATTGCAGGTAGAATGGTCTTGGATATGGAAGGGATGGAATCCCATAAGGAAGAATAATATCTACAGCTATAGAGCCAACCATTATGAGAAGAAAAATCATGCTTGGAAAATTTTATTTTCCTATATAAAACAAATTTGACATTTATATTTGAAATGGTTATAATGATATCTCATGATAACTGTATGTGTATAATATAGATGATATGTTGGATATGTAAGCTGGAAAGAATGGAAAAGGCTACTATTGTGACATGAGAACCCTATGTCCCTAGAAATATTCTTGTGCAAGAGAACCTTGATCAGACAAGATGGATCTCCTAAGGGACTGCATATAAGAGAAGGGGATGCCTAAGCCTGGGCCTAGAAGGTGAGTGACCACAAGGAAGAGGAGACTTTGATATCTCTTGATTGGGGTAATGCACACAATGGGTATTTTAGGGAAAATAGTGAGCCTAGTTAATGAGACAACCATATGGATGAAGATCCATGAACCACATAGATAAGTATTGTATTGGATTATGAAAATTTACTCTTACAATATGAGAAAGAACGAGAATTTTATGCACAAATTTTGAACTGACATGCTCGCTAATTTGAAATATTGTAGGAAAACGATGAATGTTGAAGATCTAGAAAGTACCAGACTATGAGAGAAAATAAGGTGATGTTGGAGAAACTAAATGACAAAGGCATTGAAGGAAGAATGTTCAATGGACTTGCTACAACTGGATTTCTGGAACCCACAACTATGAAACTTCCTAGCCGAGTGCACTGAAGCCGAGGAGAAGTGGAAGAGCCTAAGGGACTGCATGGCAGAGAAAGGGGTTCATTTATTTGGGTTGTTCAGGGCTAAGAGGGAAGGAGGGCTTGTTGGTTGGAACTACTGCCAGAATTATAAATTATGAAGATCATCATACATGTTTTGGGTCAGAATGCCTATGCATACATGTTTTAGGCCAGAGTGCCTATGTATATAAGATTGGGTTTGATTGCCTGTGTGAAATAAGGCCAATGGGCTTGGAATTTTAATGTTAATAACATTGGAATGGTGTTGTGCACTGAGGATGGTTCCAAAATAAGGGGAGGGGGATGTAACATCCAGGTTCTAACCCTTTTAAACTATAATGTACTATGTAAATATGACTTAGGTTGGTGAGCCGATAAAGTTTAAAAGGGGCCAGAGTGCCTAGGAAATGTAATACTTCCTAGACATTAATAAAATACATCGCTGGCTCCAAGACTGAAAAGGAAAAAAGAGATAGGGGGCTATGATTGCACGAGAGAGGGGGCTTGGGGGGATAAGTCTTGTTATTATTATTTTATTTACCTATAATTGATTTTATTGAGAAGAGGGGGTTACATGAGCTTCTTGGGAGGGAGGCCATGTGGCTGTTGTCTTCATGTAATTATTTAAACATGCATTGGGGGATGTTTTGGGGTCGTTCTTCCCTTGGTTCATCCTCTTCTCACTGGTTCACTTGTTCTTCTTCCTCTTCACTCACTACTTCTAGTTAGTGTGCTCTTGGGATGAGCATGGAAATGAATGGCATGAAGAGGAGAGCCATTGTTGAATGAATGTAATGATTTACTGATCATTCCAGGAGGGAATGGATGTATGTGTGCATGAATTTGATGGCAGTTCGGATGGAAATGTCCACAGTTGAGAGTCCTTGGAATTTCCAGTAGGGATATTTCCTGACCAGTAGCCTTGGAGACCTGGAGAGAAATGGAACAACCTCAGGGGCTGCATGGCAGAGAAAGGTGTTCATTTTTTGGGGTTGTGCAGGCTGAGGGGGAAAGAGATATGGAAATTAGGATTGCTGTAAGGTTGGGAAACCTGAGAGATACTTAGCCAACTACTGTGTATTTATACTTGGCCTAGGACCCATCCTTGTGGATTCATAGATCTGGCTCCGGGGTGACCTGCTGTTGAGATAAATGAACGACAACGTCTATGACTGGGAGGAACATCCTTGGTCTACAACCAATTGGTGAACATTTACTTGCAAAGATAAGTTCTCTCCGTGTTTTCTATTTATTGTATTCCGATGTGTATTTAATTATCTCTGAGATATGTATTCTAATGTGCCTATTTGTTGGTTATTTGTTGTGCATGGCACATTGTTTATCTCTTTTATGCTGTGGCATGGATCTTGTCTTATGCATGTGGTGTGCATGCTCCTAACATTGTTGAGAAACCCTTTGCCTTCAAATTAGAGATCAAAGAACTGAGTCTTGGGATTGCAACATGCCTAGCCTGCGGGTGGTTGGGTGTATTGCATCCTGTTTAAGTGGTGTATCCCGACCTATGGGTGGTTGGGTATGTTACAGTTTCCCCTAAGTTGTTATCACCCTGGTGCGCTCTCCTGGGATGTTCTTTTCTGACTCCACAGAGTTCAGGTGCACACTCCTTGCGCTGGCTAAATAACCTCCAATGTTCTGTTGTGCACTCCTTGCACAACATAAAGAATTCAAAACAATATATCAACCTCAAAGAAGACATAAACATCTATCTTCCGACTGTAGATGAAAACCTATCACATACATCTACAACATACATAAACATGCACAAATAACATTCATCAGATACACATAAACACACAAAACGTTCATATGCAGGAAAAAATTCTTTCTTTATATTAAGATGAATGTATCATTACAATATGTATAGGCTGGACTGTAACAGAGTCTCATCTCTCTCAAGATCTCTCAAAGAACTATTCTATCTCCTATTTCCTCCTCTTAGGATTTCTCACTAACTTGCAACTACCTCCTATTCAGTAACAATACTCCTCCAACAACCTCATTTGGGCATACAATGCATCTAGATATACAAGAAGGTTACTAGGGTTCCCTTCGACTACCTATATTCTCGAAACAATATAAATACCCCTTAATCACCATTAAATTAAAGTATAGGAGTGAAACTCTCAAATTGCTCACGATAATTTTCTCCCAAGCGTTTTGATCTTCTTTAGTTTTCAATCAGTTCAAGAAAGATTTGAAGGAAACACAAGTTTTCCATATTCCCAAATGATTCAAAGGTGCACTGAGGCACCAAGTTGTCTCTCCATGTGTGCTTTCTGACACTTCTCCTACATTAGACTCCTATTAGCACCTATTGAACTTAGTTGAATATATTTTTGTGAAAGGTTATTTGTAGGTGATCATTGACAAATATGATGTTGCACGAAGATGATGAAGAGCAGAACGTTTGACAACAACATTTTAGAGTTGAAGAGGGTAAGGGATTATGAAAAAACCTAATTAATGAGGTCCTCATGGGTTATCCTATAGTTTTCAAGCACGACATACTCATGGGTCAACTAGTGTGAAACAAGTGGGGCATTGATAAGTTTGGGAAAAAGGCTGGTAACATGCAACAAAAGCTGAGAAAGGTATGGATAAATGAGGTTTGATGTTCCATGTCAGTCACAAAGCTATAGGTAATAGTATATGATTGTTTTTAAGGGTGTAAGATGATGGTACATGGTTTAGTTTTGAATTATAAGATTTAGGCATATCAAAAGTTCATGTTACAAACCCTAGTGTGTGGATTGAGTCATTCATGTTAGAGTATATTGTTGGTTATGTTGAGTAGTTTTCAATGATGCTATGGAACTTTGGTTATGATGAAAATCATGGTAATGTGATACTAGCTAGAGGCATATACTTGATCTATAGATGCACATACTTGGTACATGCTTAGAGGCACTATTGGATGTACACTACTTGCTGCAGTGAATGTTTTTGAGGCAGATCTATTGAAGTATATTGTCAGTGCATGTATGATTTTTATTGGTATATCTTATGGTACATTATGGGAGGATTTTGTTAGTGGTATTGGTATATTATTGGTACACACTTGAGGCTACACAATAGTGAAGGTTTGGCACATGGTTTGATGTGAGGGTTTATGGTATTTGACCTATGGATATTGTGATGTATTTCTAGAGGACTTTTGTTGGTTATATTGGTACATATCTTCGGTATATGGTTGAGGTACATGTTGGGTACATGTTGAGACATATAGTTGATGAGTCGACACATACATGAGGTGTATGATATGGTGATGTTGGTACAACTTTATGAGTCATAATTTGATCTATAGTTGATGCATGATTGGTACATACTTGGTACATCGTTAGAGGAACTTGCTAGTAGTATTGTTGGCACATGGTTTATGGATGATATGGCATATATGTATTGGTATAATTTTAGAAGCACATCTTGATCGTGGTAAATCTTGTTGATGTTTGTGAGTAGTCTTGGTTGATGAACATCTTGGTGATATTGTGCATATGGTTGAGAGTTGTTTTGGTGATTAATATTGGTGAATAGATTTGATTTGGTTGATGAGATTGATGAGATAATTTTATATGACAGGTTGTTGTGATAGGTTTTGTTTTGCATAGTTTATGCACTTGTGTTGGTACAGGTTTGGTGCATGGTTGATGAACTGGTTGATGGTATAGGTTGAGGTACAAGTTGATGCATGATTGATTCATGGTATAGGTTATTGTGATGGTGACAGGTTGGAAAGGTTGATAGGTTACAGGTTGAAAATGACAAAATTATAGTGGTAGTGATTGATTCAGTGATAGTGATAGGTTTTCTACATTTGGGATTTATATTTCAAGGTGGAAGGATGGGGCAAGGAAAGGGGGTGTATCATTCTTCTGGTTGGTGCTAGAGAATCAAGGATTTGGAGCTTCCTTTCAGTTGGAGCCTTCTTCTAGTTGGAGATGGAGAATTGGAAGTTAGTTCTTCATTGAATGTAATTCTTTGACATACAAGAAAATAATTTTGTGGTTTTCTCCCGCATTAGGTTTCCACGTAAATATTGGTGTATTGTGTATCGTGTGGATGTGTTTATTATTGTTTATTATGCACTGATGGATGTTAATGTTTATGATAAAATAATATATTGATGATGAACTGATGAAAATGATTTAATAAGTTAAAGGAATATAAAATATGGTTAAAAGTGTTATACATTGCTCATTACTGATTCACCCCTCCCCCCTCTTAGTAATCCAACAATTGGTATCAGAGCAGGTCCTTCAAGAAGAAGTCTAACCACAGAAAGGAGATCATGGATTACAATATAATTGGGGTGCCAAAGTTTTATGGAGAGAACTATGAAGTCTGAAGTAAAATAATGAAACATATATATAGGCAGAATATTCAATGTTTGTTGATCAATAGTTGATGGAAACAGAGCATCTGCCACTCCTATGATAGATAAGGATGGAAAGAAACTTGAATATCATGATTCTAGAGAAAAAAATGCTATCCTGAATGGTTTGACTGAATCATTATACACCAAAGTTGTGCATTGTGATTCCGAAAAATAAATCTAGGACAAACTAAAGAATATCTATGAAGGAGACGCCAAGGTTAAGGGAGACAAACTTCAAACCTTTAGTGCCAAGTTTGAAAAAATGAAGATGAAGGACAATGGAAACATTACCTCCTACTTTCTCTGAGTTGATGAGATAGTCATTTCCATTAAAGTTTTGGGAGAAGAGATGAAGGAACCAATCATTGCTTAAAAAGTGATGAGTTCTCTACCTATGAGATTTGAACTGAAGATTTAATCCCTCGAAGAAAGAGAATATCTAGACACCTTGAGCATGGATGAGCTACATGGGATATTCACCATTTATGAAATGAGAATAGAACGAGATAACCTAGTTACAAAGGAAGCATCATTCAAATCATCCAATAAGACAAAGAAAAAGAGAAATAAAAATCCAAAGTCAGAATGTAGTTGCAACGATGATTTAGAGGAAGATGAATAAATGAAAAAAATCGTAAGAAAATTAAAAAAAGGAACATGTAAATACAAAGGTAATATTATATTGAAATGTTGTAAGTGTGAAAAAATTGGTCATTTTGCAAATAAGTTTCCTTATGCCAAGAAGTCAGATAGTTATGAAGAGGAATATCCCAAGAAATAAAATAAATATCAAAATGGAAATAGGAAAGACAAAAGGAAAGTGTTCAAGAAAAATCTCTACTCAAGAGAAGATAGATGCTCATCTGATGAAGATGATGAAACCGACAATGATTTAGAAAAGGTACTATTTATGGCTAGGGAAAATCAAACAAGAAACTCCAATGATTTTGAAGAAGAA
>JZKD02S2077256.1:403500-419614 GCA_000966675.3 Picea glauca | reverse complement strand
GACATTTTTGGACAGAATTATTTTCTTGTTTGGGTACTCAATTGGCTCATAGCTCATCCTATCATCCTCAATCTGATGGACAAACTGAGATAGTAAACAAATGTCTGGAAGGCTAACTGAACTAACTAATATTTCTTATGCTTACTTCTTGGAAAGTGAAATATTTCAACAATGTTAGAATTTATGTAACTATGGCTAGCTCCATAATCAATTAAAATTTCTATGGGTTGGTTATCAATCTACCTTCCACTTCGATCATGGGGGATTGATATTCTTCCTTCTTGTTGTCCAAGGCTGCATAAATTCTTGGAATAATTCCTCCCATTTTCCACTGTTTCAGCCTCCTGAATGTTGTGGAAAGTCCTCATTCTTTCTCCTTTATGAGGGAAGTCCTTATATAAGTGATTCCCTTCACATCCCCAATATTGAACAAGCTTCTACCTTGGCCTTTTCCTAAATGAATCTACATTCTTTTGATCATTTTGGAATGTTTGGCCTTGTTGACTTTCTTGGGAGTTATTGTTTTGGGTTGCTTGGCCTTGTTGATTTGCTTGGGAGTTATTTCTGAAAAATGGTGGCTTAAAACCTTTCTATCTTTGATCCTTTTTCTCTTTCATCTTGTCATTCCAAGCCTTTTGGAACACTGACCTTCCTTTTCTTTACTCATAAATGTGCCTTTCTCTCCTGATGGTTTCCTCCACGGTATTGGGGCTATCATATTGAATCTTCTCACTATAGAAGGAGGGTAACCCACTTAGAAAACTTTTCATTTTAACCTTCTCATCCTTTATGAAGTCAACATACTTCAACAATTCAAAGAACTACTTCTCATATTCCTCCATTTTCATGGTTCCGAAATTGAGTTCAAACAACTCTTTCATATTAATGCTCAAAAAAATATTTCTCTTGTAAATATCATTTAAACCACCTCCATGAGATTCTCTTCTCATATAGGTTCTTGGCTTGATTAATTTTATCCCATCACATGGCTGCCTTTCCTTGCAAGTGGTAGGTGGAAATTCTAGCTTCTACCCGGGATGGGTAATAATGAAGATGGAAATATTTCTTCATTTCCAATAGCTAGGCCTATGCCTCTTCTCTTTTCTTGTGCTCACCATTGAAAGTGGGTGGATTTATTTTCCCAAGTTCACCTTGCAAGATGTTTGCCTCAGACATTCTTCTTTTCCTCTGAACAAGAGACACACTTGGGATGCTTCTTGGTCTTGAACTCGCATGATTTATTCTAGTGGAATACCTTGGAGAATTGTTATAATCCAAGGCCGAGCCCTGGTTGTAATTATGAATGTAAAATGTTTTGTAGGTTGGTGAGCCAAGTAATTATAATCTTGTAGGCTTATGTGTTTATTAGGCCGAAGAGCCTAGATGTTAAAGGACAGGAACCTATTCTGTACATGTAAATATTCATATTATTAATATAAAAACATTGCTGCATCTAGACTGACCATGAAAAAAGAGTTATGGGGGACTAAGCTCCACTAGGATGGGTAAGGGAAGGGGGTTGAGAGGCTAGGAGAAGGGGCTAAGCTTAAGGGATTAACCCAAGTGAGTATTATAATGTATTTCCAGAAATTAATAAAGTTGGGAAATAAACCCTAATATCCTAAGTTACTTTGGGAAAAGGAACGAACTCCAAGTGGAGAGGAACGCACTTCATGAGCTCCACGTGTCAGCCTAGGAACATGAAAATATAAGTGGGAATTCTTACTGTTTTTGGATCTTTTTTCTGTTTTTCACCAACGCACCCAACAAGCACATAGGAACCCGTGAACGCCATTGTTGAAATTCCCCAACCACTTGAACCTATGGAACAAGCCCGAATTGATACCCTTGCTGCACCTATACCCTGCAGGTGTCTTGCGTATTGTTCCATCATTAACATTCCCACATCCAGTTTCTGTTGTTTCCATCACCATGCTCATGTGTTGAGGAGCGAGAGTGAAGAAGTTGGTTATCAAGCCCGTGGATAGAAGAAGCAGGCTGTCAGGCCTATGAGCAAATCTCTCTAGGTGAGAGAGTGTGTTGAGGAAGTGAGTTCTCTTGGAGGGAGTCTAGTAGCAGCTACAGAGCTTTGAGAATTCTTGATTTGGCCTATTTCCAAAGCCCCAGAAAGGGAGGTGAAGTAGTCGATGCACTGTGGGACAGTGAAGGTCTATACTCCTGGGGTGGGATAGGCATGTGGGGATTGAGAGTCTGTTATCTATGGGCGTAAGTGGATCCTTGGAGGAAATCCTTCCTGTTGTACTTTGCAACTTCCTATTTTCCCCGCGTAGCCTAGGAATCCCTTGCTCAATGGAGTTTAGTTGGAGCTCGAGGGTGACCCACAACTAAGAGTGATGAGAAGCATGGTCTAAGGCTGGGAGGTTCATGGAAGGTCTGCACGCAATTGGTGTACTTAAATTAAGAGATAAGTATATTTTCTGTGCTTAATGGTTAAATGATGTATTTAAGTGCATTCCCGTGATTCTTGTAATAATATCATGTGTTTCATTGCATGTATGTTTCCATATTATCTCTTTCATTTTCTGTTAAGTTTATATGTGAATATTTTCGCAAAAGAGCTATGTCTGAGGTGACGATACCCGAACTGTTGGTGGTTAGGGACAATACAAATTGGTATTAGAGCGTTATCTGGAGTAGCATGTCCCCGACCTGGGTGGTTGGGGGATGTTACAAACTGGTATAAGATAAAAATATGTTTACTCAGTGAGGCTTCTCGACCTAGGTGTTCGGTGACATTACAAATTGGTATCAGAGAATTATCTGGAGTAATGTGCCCCCGACCTAGGTGGTCGGGGGATGTTACAAATTGGTATTAGAGAAAAATATGTTTAGTTAGTGACCTTGCCTAGCATGGTTGGTCGGGGATGTTACAAATTGGTATCAGAGCCATGGTTTCAACACTGAGCCTGGATGGGCCATGTTAGTGGAAGTTGAAGAAAAAGTTTTAGAAAGAAATTGTTGTCGAAACAAACAAAATATGAGTTAAGAGCATTCTTGGGTGCCAAGAGAATACCTTGGTTGTGTAATGAAGATCATTAAGTATAATGGTTTATGAAATGGAAATAGAAAAAGAAGCCACAACAACCGTTATGTTTGCCCGCAAGGTTTGAATTTGGGGCGTAAGATTTGTGCAAGGGAAAGGACAACTTTTTCTAGCCGTCAGATATGGAAGAAAGGTGCATGAGATTTAACCTCCAAGTCCTTTGGAATTCATGACTTTGATGAAGTCTATGTGTTATAGAGAAAAATGGGTCGAAGCCTGAAGTTTTGAAGTCCTGGAGTGGATCTAAAACGTAGATCCAGGGAGAAGTGCTTGACCATTGGTTTTAGCAGAAGACAGGTCACAACCGTTAGATCAAGACAAGAGAAGAAGGTAAGGTGTAGTGGTGAAAAACATATCTCAACCAATAGATCTGTGCATGGGTGGTGCCGATCCATATATCTCACAAACATTCGGAAATTCAACATTTGAGAGAAACAAAGTGTGCTAAGGAGAAAACTCCCGAAGTCCCGAAGTCGATAGTTAATCTAGACCGTTCATCATAAGAAACACGTGTTGACAGATTCACTTGTTAGGGAATTCAACATTCACGAGAAACAAGGTGTGATAGAGTGAAAACTCCTGAAGTACCTAAGTTTGAAGTTCATCTAGACCGTTCATAAAAGGATACATGTGTCAGAAGATCAACTTGTTCAAGAGTTTGACGTTCGGGAGAATTGGAGTGTGAAAGTGTAAAATATTCCAAAGTCCTAAAGTGACATGGCCTGCTGACATCACCATGGATGATGTGGACACATGTGATGTGTGCCACATGTCAGTGAATTAAGAACATTTGGAATATAAAAATTCCAGTTAGAACGTGACATGTGTCACCCATCATATAGGGCCACATGTCCACTTCTAGTATTTCACCACGTGGTACACCTCTCGAGCATGGGTAGTGGGGCCCTTGATGGATACATAAAGTAGTTAAAACCTTGGAAAATAATTTAACTAGATTGAGACCATGATAACTTGACCCCAGTAGACACGTGGCGCCAGATCGTGAAGTCCAGAGACTAGGTACTTTAGAGGAAAGGTGTTAGAGTTAGCATTGAGTAAAGAACTCCTGAAGGTCGGAGTTAATCTCAACCATTGGTCACAGGGGACACATTGTGTCATATTCCAAGGTTCAGAGACTTTTCACTCTAGAGGAAATGGTTTATTATTGAGTGAGAGGAATAAATCTCCGAAGTACCGTAGTGCTAAAGTGACGTGACATGATGACATCACCGAGGGTGACGTTGAAGTATTCATAGATTCACAAGATTTTTGGGTGTGCAAATGTGAAATCCTCCGAAGTCCCAGAACCTTGAAGCTCCGAAGTCCCATAGCCCGGAAGTCTTGAAACAACGAATGTGGCATGGAATGATGATGTCACCTGGGTAACGTGGATATCCCTAGGCATTCCAGGTGTCATAAGACCTTGTACTTGGAAACAACTGCATAGTCTAGAGACTTGGAACTCCAGAAGAATTCAGAGTATGGATAGTCCGGAACTACCGAAGCCTGAAGTTCCATAGTAAATATAATCCATTGAATGCTAGGAATATGAGGAGTGTTAATCCACCCTACTTCACGAGTTCTCCAGTGCGACACTCTGGGATATTTTTTGTGATGTGCTTTGGAAACCCTCGAAGCTTGGAGTCCCAGAGATCCTATCCATTGTAGACATGAACAAGGAATGTGGATTGTATAGCCACCATCCTTTGTGAGTTTTCCAGTTCAATTTTATATGATGTTTGTGATGTGCGAAAAGGGAAACCTTTGACGCTCTGGAGCCTCGAAGTTTCAAGGCTCCAGATAAGTGACCAACTATTAGCACTTGGTCACAACCATGGTCACATGTGAATTAAGGGCTGAAGAAAAATGGGCTAGCGCTCAAAAGTGAATTGTAGAACATAACAGGGATCAGAGATAGAGTTGTGGGGATTCTTGATCGACCAAAGACCTGCATAAAATGGAGTCTAATATTCTTTTGTCGAATTAGATTTTTTAAGTTATTATGGAGAATTATTAAGTCTAATAGCCTGGCAAAATTTGGTTGACTGCACATTTTGTAGAGTTAACAATTGTCAAAACCGAACCAAATTGTTACATAGTGCAGAGAAATGGAGGAGGCACATGACACTTATATTCCATAGGATGAAGTTAGAGGAATGGATGTCCATTTGGGATTTGAATGAAAAAAATCCAATGGGCATGGAGAAGAAATAGATAAAGACATGAGCATAATGAAAATCATTAAAAATTTGCAAAAAGATGTCAAAATTCACCAGGCAGATAACAAAAGGCTTAATAAAGCCAAGCGACAACTGGAAGACTTCAAAATGAAGTTAATGCAAATCCTAGAAATAATTGAAAGGAATTTGGATAAGGAAATTGGATCCAACAAATCAGGGAGCCACAGGTCCCCTGATGAGGAAAGAATAGAAATAAGTGGTAACATACATCACCAACACTCCCAAAGGAATTCCAGAAGGAGGCCACAGAACAGTTGAAGTCCATGTCCTACCATAAATCATAGGAGATCTGAAGTGGATGAACTGAAGGGTGAAATGAATAAGATCAAACCTCTTGCTTTTGATGGAGAGCACCAGAAAGATGAAGAGGCTGAGACATGGATACTCGACACGAGGAAATATTTCTAATTGCATAATTATTCCTCTCATGCAGAAGGAATAATTGAAATATATTATCTGATAGGAAAGGCATCCATGTGGTGGGATCCGCTTGTGCAAGTGCAACACATCATAGAGAAGGATGTCACATGGAAGGAATTCAAGAAACATTTTGAAAATAAGTACTTAACCAAGAGATACTATGGAAAAAAGATGAAAGAGTTCTTTGAACTTAAATTGGGTAGCATGACTATAGATGAATATGAAAGGAGATTTCTAGAGCTATTGAAGTATGTCCCTTTCATTAAGGATGTGACAGTCAAGATCCAAATATATTTGAGTGGGCTTCCATCTTTTCTCAGTGACAAAATCCAGTATGATGATCCTAAAACTATGGAAGAAACCATAAGGAAGGCAAGATGTTTATATGATAAACATAAGGGAAATCCTACTTTCCAAATAGCTTGGGAAGACAAGAGGAAGTTTAAGAAGGAGTAGAGGAAGAAGGAGATCAAACCATCATTTTTTAGAAATATTCCCAAAGGACGACTAGTTTTGAGGGAGCCTAGGATGGCTGCAATGGGTGGGTAGAGGCCAAGGTAGACACCTATGAAATGTTGGGGCTGTAATGGAGATAATAATTATAGATATTTCCCTCACAGAAAGGACAAGGTGAGAGTTGTTCACAATGTTCAACAAGCAGAAACAATGGAGGACATGGGCAGAAGAGTACCAAGGATATATGCATCCCTGGACAACAAGCAAGCTGAGTTTCAATCACACATGATTGAAGTCGAAGGTATGATCAATAACCATGCCTTTACTATTTTAATTGATTCAGAGTATAGTCATAGCTATATAGATCCTATGGTAGTGGAAAGATTTCAATTTCTAAGAATAAATCATGGGAAATATTGGCTAGTGCACCTGGCTATAGGAGCCAAGAGAAAGGTGGTTGAATTGGTTAAATCATGTCTAGTGGGCATGAATGGACTAAGTACCAAGGAAGATTTGAACATATTTCCTTTGGGATCATAAGGATTCCTAATTGGTATGGATTGGTTGGACCAACACCATGCCATATTAGAATGTCATAACAAGGAATTCACTTACTTGGATGAGGAAAGAAATTAGAGAGAATTTCAAGGAATTCCCAGGGCAATTATTGTCCGGGAAATGTCAGCACTGCAGCTAAAAAAGTGTTATAGGAAGGGCTGCCAAATATTTACAACCCATATGGATGAAGAACCTAAGGTTAAGGTGCCAAAATTGCAGGATCATGCAGTCTTGAAATATTTTGAAGACATTTTCAAGGAGATACTAGGGCCACCTCCAAAGAGAGGTATTGATTTCTCTATAAATCTAATGCCTGGGGCAGCTCCAGTATCAAATATTCCCTATCGAATGAGCACACCAAAACTGAAATAACTACAAATGCAACTTGAAGAAATTTTAAATAAGGGGTACATATGCCCAAGTGTGTCACCTTGGGGTGCCCCAATGTTATTTGTGAAGAATAAAGATGGGACCCTGAGATTGTGCATTGACTTTAGGCAGTTAAATAAAGTAAATATAAAGAACAAGTATCCTCTACCAAGGATCGATGATCTCTTCGATTAGTTGAAGGATGCAAGGATATTTTCAAAGATAGATCTCAGGTCAAGATACCATCAAGTAAGGATTAAAGATGAAGACATCAACAATACCTCCTTCAAGACAATGTATGGTCATTATGAGTTCACAGTGGTGCCATTTGGGTTATCAAATGCACCAGTTGTTTTCATGTGCTTAATGCATGGTGTTTTCCGAGAATATTTAGACAAGTTTGTCATTGTTTTTTTTGGATAAAATTCTTGTATATTCCAAGACAAAAGAAGAGCACAAGAAACACTTGAGGATGGTGTTACAGGTGCTAAGAGAGCACCAACTGTTTACTAAGTTGAGAAAGTGCTCATTTTTCCAAAATCAAATCCACTATTTGGGACATATAATATCCGAAGAGGTAATAACAGTAGACCCTGGAAATATTGAAGCCGTTAAAGGGTGGGAAACACCTAAGAATGTGACAGAAGTCAGATCCTTCATGGGTCTAGCTGGCTACTATAGTAGATTCATTGCATGATTTTTGAGGATTGCTCACCCAATCACTTCCTTGCAAAGAAAAGGGGTAAAATTTCAATGGACATAAGAATGTGAAAAGATCTTCCAACAATTGAAGCAACTGTTAACCAATGCTCCAATTATGAATATTGTAGATCTTGATGAAGAATTCGTGGTTTGCACAGACACATGCAAAGAAGGACTGGGTGGAGTCCTCAACCAGAATGGGTTTGTGATATGTTTTCAATCCAGGAAATTGAAAGAGCACAAAAGGCTCTACGCCACTCATGATTTAGAGTTGGCAGCCATAGTACACACTTTAAATAAATGGAGACACTACCTCATGGAAAAGAGGTTTGAGTTGAGAGTATACCATAATGGTATGAAATATTTTTTTGATCAACCTACTTTAAATTCCAGGCAGAGCAAATGGTTGGGATTCCTTTGTGAGTATGACTTTGATATCAAGCACATCAAAGGAAAGGAGAACAAAGTGGATGATGCACTTAGAAGGAGAGTGCATGAACTACATGCTACAACCATCAACATGTATCAAAACGATCTTAAAGACATAATTTTGGAAGTAGCAAAAGCATATTTGCAGTACATGGAAATGGTAACAAAGTTACAACAAGGTAAGATGCTACAGAAAATAGAAGATTATAGATTGGAAGCTGATGGAATACTCCTATACAGGAACAACATTAATGTACCCAATTCTCATGAATTGAGGAGTATGATCTTGAAAGAGATGCATAATGTGACTTATGTTGGGTACCTTGGATATCAGAAAACAATGGCAGAAGTCAAGAGCCATTATTACTAGCCAATCATGAAGAATGAAATTGCAGAATACATCACCAGATGTATGGAGTTTCAAAGGGTCAAATATGAGCATAGACACCCATTTGGGTTACTACAACCATTACCCATCCCTGAGTGGAAGTGGGAAGTGGTGACAATGGATTTCATCACAAGATTACCCAGAACAAACAAGAAACATGATTCCATCATGGTGGTGGTGTATAAGTTTATGAAAGATTCCCATTTTATTCCCTTGAAGACTAATCACATGACATACAATGTTGTTGATATCTATATGAGGGAAATAACACGATTACACGGTATTCCCAAGACAATTCTGTCTGATAGAGACCCAAAAATTACCTCAAATTTTTGGAGAGGATTATTCAAGGGGTTCGGAACAAACCTGAACTTGAGCACAACTTATCATCCTGAGTCTGATGGAAAAACATAAAGAGTAAATCAAGTGATAGAAGATATGTTAAGAATGTATGTGATGGAAAAACCATTCGGATGGGAAGACTACCTACACTTGGTAGAGGTTTCTTACAACAATGGGTACCAAGCATCACTGAAGATGAGCCCATTTGAGGCACTTTATGGTAGAAAGTGCAACACACCAATAAGATAGGACAACCCAACTGACAGAGAAATAATTGGGCCAGAGTTTCTTAGGGAAATGGAAGAGAAATTGTTAAAGATTAAGCCGAATTTGAAGGATTCCAAAGATAGACATAAAATCTATTCTGAAAAAAGGAGGAACCCACAGGGAGTTTAAAGCAGGCGACCATGTTTTCTTGAAGGTGAAAGCCAACAAAAGTTGTTTGAAGCTGGGAAACTGTTCCAAGTTGGCAGCCATATATTGTGGACTGTTTGAAATTCTAGGAAGGATTTGGACGAGTAACTTATATGATTTCATTTCTTGCATGCATGACTATTCATAACATATTTTATGTCTCATTTCTAAAGAAATATATACCTAATGCTAATCATGTGATTGATTGGAATGTGATTCAGGTGGAGCAAGAAGACACTTTACAAGTGCATCCGGTGCGAATACTAGACCAGAAAAGAAAGAAACTCTGGAATCGAGCCATAAGGCTTGCAAAGGTACAATGCGCCTGGTATGGTCCTAAGGATGCAACATGGGAGCACAAAGATGTTATGCGGGTAGAATACTTGCATCTTTTGGAATATTTTGAAAATCTTTTTATGTTGTGTAAATGAGTTGCATTGAGGATGGTGTAAAAATAAGGGGAGGGGATTGTAATATCCCATGTCCGATCCCCGTTTGTAGTTATGAATTTAACATGTTTTGTAGGATGGTGAGCCAAGTAATTATAAGCTGGTAGGATTATGTATTTATTAGTCTAGAGAGCCTAGATGTTAAAGGCGAGGAACATGTTCTATACATGTAAATATTCATATTATTAATATAACAACATCGATGCATGTAGACCGACCACGAAGAAAGAGTTATGAGGGACTAAGCTCCACTAGGTTGGGTAAGGGAAGGGGGCTGAGAGGCTAGGAAAAGGGGCTAAGTTTGAGGGATTAACCCAAGGGAATATTATAATGTATTTCCCAAAATTAATAAAGTTGGGAAATAAACGCTGATATCCTAAGTTAATTTGGGAAAAGGGAACAAAATCTAAGTGGAGAGGAATGCGCTTCATGAGCACCATGTGTCAAGGAACATGCAAATATAAGTGGGAATTATTAACTTTTTGTGTCTTTTTTCCATTTTGCACCAACCCACCCAACAAGCACATAGGAACTTGGGAACTCCATTGTTGAAATTCCCCAACCACTTGAACCTCTGGAACAAGCCTGAATTGATACCCTTGTTGCACATGTACCCTGTGGGTGGCCTGCGTATTGTTCCATCATTACTGTTCCCACGTCCAATTTTTGTTTTTTCCATCACCATGCTCATGTGTTGAGGATTGAGAGTGAATAAGCGGGTTGTTAGGCCTATGCATAGAAGAAGCAGGCTATCAGGCATGTGAGAAACTCTCTCCAGGTGAGAGAGTGTGCTAAAGAAGTGAGTTCTCCTAGAGGGAGTTCAGTAGAAGCTACAGAGCTCTAATAATTCCTGATTTGTCTTGTTGTTTAAGCCCCAAAAAGGGAGGTGAAACAATCGATGGACTGTGGGACAGTGAAGGTGTATACTCATGGGGTTGGATAGGCATGTGGGGAATGAGAGTCTGTTAGCTATGGGCATAAGTTTCTTCTTGGAGGAAATCCTTCCTGTTGTACTATGCAATTTCTAGTTGTCCCTGCCTAGCCTACAAATCCCTTGCCTGGTGGAGTTTAGTCCCAAATCAGGGGTGATCCACTACTGAGAATGATGAGCAGCGTGGTATAAGTCTAGAAGGTTCGTGGAAGGTCTTCACGTTGTTGCTTTACTTCAATTAAGAGATAAGTATTGTTTTTGTGATTAATGGTTAAATGATGTATTTAAGTGCATGTATGTGATTCTTGTAATAATATCACATGTTTCATTGCATGTATGTTTCCATATTATCTCTTTCATTTCCTGTTAGGTTTAAATGTGAATATTTCTGCAAAAGAGATCTCTTTGAGGTTGTGATACCCGACCTACTGGTGGCTGGGGACGTTACAAATTGGTATCATATCATTATCTGGAGTAGCATTCCCTTGGCCTAGGTGGCCGGGGGATGTTACAAATTGTTATTAGATCAAAATATGTTTACTCGATGATGTTTTCTAGCCTGGGTGGTCAGGGACATTACAAATTGGTATCAGAGCATTATCTGGAGTAGCATGCCCCCGACCTAGGTGGTCGACTAATGTTACAAATTGGTATCAGAGAAAATTATGTTTATTGAGTAACATTTCCCAACCTGAGTGGCCAGGGACATTACAAGAATGATGGATCCCACTCATGCTTCTTGACTGCCTATCATATCCATGACCATCCCTTTTTCTATGGGATCCATATGTAACTATTTTTATAGATCTAGTTTCTCTCTTGGTGTCAGAATATTTGTTAACATACATTCTTAACATATCTTCTATCACTTGATTTACTCTTGAACTTCCCAACCCAAGGAATACACCATTTGTTTATCAGGGATAACCCAATGGATGTACCATCCATTTATTAGGGATATACCAAGGGATGAACCATCCGTTTATCAGGGATAACCCAAGGGATGTACCATCCATTTATCTGGGATAACCCAAGGAATGTTCCATTCGTTTATCAGGCTCCCTCTGGAATAGGTAGCTAGGAATCCCTTAGTTGGGAATTCAAGGGAAAATTTCTGCTAGGAAAACTATCAACAAACCAACAATGACACTTGTTGTTTCAGTGAAACTCACCCAAGAGTTTACTCTTCAAGCATGACAACCTGGATCTTGAGTCTTCCAGCTCCAATTCACTCTAGTTGCACTCTAGATTTCTCTATAATTCTCCCTTTGTAATTGTGTCTTCTTCCAGCTCTGTTTTCTTGCTCTTTGTCCACTTTCCATGCACGAACTTGACTAACTGTAAACTGTTTGAACTGCCATTTTCCCAAAAACCATTCGACTTTCCTCTCTTTTTCTTACCTATATTGACTCACTCTCTTCCCCATGTTGATTGTAATCAACCCCCATGTGACCAATAAATTTGGGATGTGACCACTCACACCCACCCTCTTACATGTATTCAATAATTGGCTTTGGAAACACCCAATCAAAAATGGGAAGGTTCATATACAAATAACATATTTAGGAAAATGGGTTAAATCCATAAACATGGGTAATTTCCCCCCCTTGGACCCCTCTTGGTGATTATCCTAGACACTCCTCTCTCTTGTGGATTAATTCATCCCCCATCTCTTGTCCATGTCCCCTTAGCAGCTGGCATCACATTTTGTTATTAAAACTTTGAAATACAATTCACATATTACATCACTTGGCCATAACCACATATTATATCTACATAAAATTAATCAAACTGGGGATTATAATGGGAATTTTACATGCACAATGCGTGTTATCTTGAGTATCCAACTAATCCTAAGGATGATACAGGTCCATCAACACTTGCATCTTGGGGCCCATCTTTTGCACTAAATGAAGACTATATTTTTGTTGTGAATCCAAGGGGACTTGGGTCTGTGAAATATGGGGAAAAGTAGATGGTAGCGGGATGGTAGTGGATTTAGTGGAAGTGCTTCTAGGGCTTCGAGAAAGACTTTGTCAAATTGAGTGTGAGCGGGTGATGATGGGGTTTTGAATGGGACAGAAATAAAAAAAAAGGTATCAATGGTATTTAACTACCATAGTGACATTGACAGGGCACAAATTTCAGACACAGAGATGACTAAATATGGATTTGATTGAGATACCCTCAACCACAAAGGTGATATACAGGCTGGAAAACTTAACAATGACAAATAGACTCTATGATAAGTGATATTTGGACACGTCACTGATTTATTGGTTGAAACATGAAACAAGAATTACAAAGAAAAAAAAAACCTATCTACGACATGCACTCCCTTGTATAGGAGCACTTTTCCAATGTACTTATCGAGCATAAACATAGGGATTTAGGTACATGTTATTCAACCATATATAAATAAGAATACCATCTAGTTCCATGATCCTAATAGCACTAGATTCATGGATTTACACAACAATAAAAGGTCCCAACCAATGCATCTGTTTCTTCCCCGGATCTGTCTAATATTTTTTTTCATATAACAGGACTAGGTCACCCTGGAAAAATGACTTATGATTTATATGGAGATAATGCCAAGAAATTTTATAGGTTTTATGCATAGGCTGATGAAAATATGATAAGAATCTAGCCTCCTCAAGTTTCATTAGCTCTGGAATCCATGCTGAGATGGAGTCATCATATGTCATCTTAGTATCTTGCACAATGAATAGACTTGGGTTGAGAAACTCAACTAGCACTTCCTCTTCTCTACCATATACCAGTTTAAATGGGATATACCTATGTAGTCACTTCATGGTAGTCTTGTAATCCCATAACACAACCAGAAATCACTCATCCCAATATTTTATTAAATGCTTCCATTGTTCCATTATCTTGAAAATGGTAGGGATTGCTCTTATGATGCTAAATACAAAATTCTCTTGTAAGGATCGTGATAGTATCACTTATAAAATGGGTTCCTTGATCATTGGTCAAGCTTTGAGGAAAACCAAACTAGGTAATGATATTTTGAAAAATAAATCATGCTACTGTGGTTGTAGAGAAATATTGAAAAACTTTGACTTAAACCCATTGAGTCAGGTAGTCAGTTGTAGTAATTATGTATCTTGTCTTGAATTCTTGGCAGGGGGATTTATCAGACCGATGAAATCAAAAACCCATTTTTCAAAGGCTTGCAATGCTGGAACATGGTGTAAAGGTAACTCATCATAGCAAGATGGCTTCCCCACTCTTTGAAATACATCACAATCTTAAGCATGGTCCTTAACATCTTTAAACATTATAGGCCACCATAATACTGCTTGTAATATCTTTCGCGAATTAGTCTCCTTGCTGCCAACATGTCCTCCCACAACTCCACTATGACATTCCCATAGAATACCAGTTCTTGCATGGTTGAATACACAACACCTCAAGATGTTATCTAATCCTAATTTGTACAATTGACCCATAATTAGTTGATATTCTGTTGCACGAACCACTAGGTTCCTTTTGTGACTCGCAGAACATCCCTCTGGCATAGTACCGATGGTTAAAAATAACGCAATTTCCAAAATGTAATCAAGAATAATCTCAATATGGAAAATATCTACATCATGAGGTTGATCATCTATATCTCTGCCACTTTCTCTTGACTCTAGTCTAGACAAATGATATGGTCCCACATTTATTTTATGAGGATTGAAAATGACCTCAAAAGAAAAATCCTGAAATAACAACAACCATCTGTAAATTGTACCTTCTAACATAGGTTTGTTAACTAGATACTTCAAAGAAGAGTGATCAGTAAAAAAAAT
Source organism: Picea glauca (assembly GCA_000966675.3). NCBI lineage: Eukaryota > Viridiplantae > Streptophyta > Pinopsida > Pinales > Pinaceae > Picea > Picea glauca. Next base: position 405,034 of record JZKD02S2077256.1, on the reverse strand, counting down.
AAAACAACCACCTAACAAATAATGTATAAACTTTTGTAAAGCATAAACCATTGTGAAACCTTCCCTTTCAGTTGTAGTGTAGTTGTGCTCATCACGGGAAATATTTGTGTTGGAAAACATAAACAGGATGATCTATATTTACTTCCCTTGGTTGTGCCAAAATAGTTATTAACATGATCGTAGAGGCATCGATGTGCACATGAAACTCAATTCGCCAGTTAGGATAAGTTGAAATAGGTGCAATACTCATCTTTTCTTTTCGTAGGTCGAATGCTTTATCATCGTCTTGAGTCAACATAACTCTTTGAACTTATTTAGTAGTTATTCCAAAGGTGTTTCTATACTTGTGTAACTCTTAATAAACCAATGATAGTATCCAATATGGCCCAAAGTAGTTCACAATTGTTTGATAGTTGTAGGAGGAGGCATATTGAGAATTACTACAATTTTCACAAGATCGACTATCACTCCTTCCATACAAACTATATGTCCGAGTAGATTCTCAAAGGGTACTCAAAAAATATATTTTCACATATTAAGGGGAATTGTAGTTGTCTGCAACGGTCCAACATCAATCGTAATATCTCGATGTCCTCCTTGAAGAAGTTGTACACAGTCCAATAATCCAGGTATACCTCATGAAACTTATGAATGAAGTTGTAGAATGATACAATCATTATTTGAGATAACACTACTGGAGGATTATTGAGCCCAAAAGGAATAACATTATAGGAAAATGATCCCCACTCAGTAATGAAGGTAGTATTTTTCTTGTATTATTAAAAAATTCTAACTTGGTGGTATCCAGGAAACCCATATGTAAATGAATATGCTTCATTTCCCACTACATGATACAATACCTCATCACTAAAGGGGGTAGGAAATGGGTCATGTACGTAGGAAACATTTAGGTTCCTATAATCCACATATAGACATATATCCTCCATACCTATCTTTCTTTGTATCATGATAGGACTGATCCATTCAGCCTTATCGAAAAGGAAAACCATCCCATCTGCTAGCATCCACTCAATATCCTTCTTCACTTTCTCTTTGACTACGGGGTTCAGATGGTATGGTCAGTGTTTAAATGGTTTGGAGTCATGTTTTATCTCGATCTTCATATCCCATAAATCTCCCTTAATAAATTTTAGTTTTGAAAATATTGTAGGGAATAGATCGTCATATTACTGCAACAATGCTTGTATATATGTCATGGTTTGTTCATCCCAATAATCCCATATGGAAGCTAGCTTAGGGTGTTCCTAAATTCATATGTTTATTTTTCCCAAATTCAAGGGTTTAGAATAAGAACTATTAACATCATTCGACTTAGTTTTGTGAACAACTCTAGTGCCTTCAGATTCTTTAAATGTCAAATGCCTAACATTAGCTAGGCCTTCGGGTTCTCCGACGTCTTCATCAATTTTAATACAAGCCACATGTATTCGACCATGGGTTGGGTAAAGGATATTATGGAGTAGGTATTCATGTTCAGGACAAACTATGGGCATATGTAGAGGTTTAAATTCAT
>JZKD02S2077256.1:379719-396368 GCA_000966675.3 Picea glauca | reverse complement strand
GTTAATGAATGAGTAATTATTAAATAAGACATTAAATGATTAATTATTAAATTAATGGTTAGTGATTAATTGATTATTAATTAAAGTAATTGATTAATTATGTATTAAAATGGGGAAAAATAAAATATAAGTTTAAATGGGTTACGTATCCCATAAGGGATAACGTAACCCATACGTAAAATGAACATTAAGTAAAGGATAAGACCATTAAAGAGAAATAAATGTATGGATAAGGGGTTTGGTGAGGAGAAAGGTGCGAGGGCGGTGAAGGAGGCATAAGGGAAGGAGGAGAATTCATTTTGGGGGGATTATTCATTCATGAGTCTACGAGAGGAGATTTTGGGGAGCATGGGGAGAGTGAGTTAACAGTGGTGACAGTGGGATTTACAGTGCACACCGGGGCTGAGGGGTTTTGGGCTCGAAGGGCTAGGAAGTCCATAGATGTCCTAGGGCCAGGCGTACTAGTCGGCAGGGTGGCTAGTTTGGGGTGTCTTCAGGAGCAAGCTGCGGAAGAGGAGCGAAAGAGAATATTCAAGCGAAGGGAGACAACATCAGAACGAGGTATTCCACCTGTTATGCAATTTGTTATGTAAATTTATCTTGTCATGCAAATGATTATGTAAATTGTTAATTTATTTATAAAAAAATGGGAGCGAATATGCTAGATAAAATAAAAATTTAGTAAATTACAAATTTACTGTTCTATTTTATTTTCTGGTAGTTTAATGAAATCCTGGTCCCTACAAGGGGGTTGGAGCCTCCTTATAGTTGGAGATAGATAATTCAAAGTTGGTGCTTCCTTGAATGTAATTCTTAAAGACATATAAGAAAATCATTCTGTGGTTTTCTCTCACATTGGGTTTCCACATAAAATACTTGTGTATTGTGCATTGTGTGGATGTGTCTATTGTTGTTTATTATGCATTGATGAATGTTAATGTTATATGATGAAATGATATATTAATGATGAACTGATGAACATTGTTGAATAAGTTAAAGGGATATACATTGTGGTTAAAAAGGATTAATAAGTGGTATAAATTGATCATTATTGATTCACCCCCCCTATCAATAATCCAACAATTGGTAGCAGATTCGGTTCCTTCAAGAGACAATTTAACCACTGGAAGGAGATCATGGAATATAATGAGAATTGAGTACCATTGTTTAATGGTCAAAATGGTATAAAGTATGAGATGTGGAGCATAAGGACAAGAACCTTTTTAGAGGCATAGAGATATGATATTTTGTATTCATTTGTGACATGATACAATGCTACAAAGAAATCAAATACTACAACTAAGAAAGAATTAAAGAAGAATACCAAAATAGCAATGGATTTCATCTGGGAAGGATTACCTGATTTGGTAAGAGAAAATTTTGGTAAATGTTCATATGTTAAATAAATTTGGGATAAGTTACATAATATCTATTATTCACCCATCACAGAGTCAGAGAATGTCAAAGAATATGCAGGTACAAATCTAGAGGAAATATGTTCATCATGTCAGATAGATTAAGAAGAAGAAGAGTACATAATCAACAAAAGTATGTTGTTTTTCTTTAATTGTGAAAAATGTAGACATCATGAAATTGAATTCCTTGAAGGTAATGAGATAGAAAATCCAATTGAAATAGAACAAAATTATGAAGCATAACTGATGAATGATTTAGATRAAMTAAAGAAAGAAAGAGAAGAAAACAAGTCACTTAAGAAAGAATTGAYGAAGAAAGGGAAAATGTTGAAGATTCCRAAGAAGCTYAGTAGGTATCGAGAATTCAAGAGCTCAACTAGAAGAGGCTAGAAAAATTTAAGAAACTATAGAATATCAAAAGCAATGTTTAGAATACAACATAGAAACACAAAAGGAGGAAGTAGGAAAGAGAGAAAATATAYTGACATATCATCTCAAGGAACRAAMCAATGACTTAAACCAACTTGAGGAAGAGTTGTTTCAAGAAGAAAGAAGACTCGAAGAAGAAATAATTACATTGAAAATACAAATTGAAGAAGCAAAGAGAATAGAAGAAGTAATGCAGTATCATATAATGAAGAAATAATAAGAGGTTGAGAAGATTGAAGAAGAAGTTTCCACACTAATATTCAAAGTCGTCAAGGTCAACAAGAATGTTGAAGAGACAAAAACATCCACATCAACAATAGAGAATGAAGAGAAGCATTCTAGGTTGCCAGGAAGAAATAATGAAGAAAAGAGAAAACATTATGTAGAAGTCATTAAAGGTTCTATGAAGAAGGAAGAGAGAAACCCACAAATAATACTCAATCATGATCATGAGCAGTCAAGGTAGGAATTCATAAGGACTACACCACAAAGAAGATCATTCACTCCTAGGTATGTAAATTTCTTTTATGGTTATTGATTTTATTGTACTGACTTTGGAAATAAGGTTGTAGATTGTAGGGATTATGAAATAAATGTTCAAGCAAGAAATGATTATGTGGCCCCATAAAATATTGAATGCTACAACTGCCACAACTATGGTCATATAGCCCAAAATTGTAGAAGCGTAATAGTTCCATCCATGAAGAAAGAAACAAATATTAGATACACCAAGATTTGTAAAAGGAAATAAAAAGAAGAAAAAAGGTAAATAAAAAACAAATCCCATAAATCGCAAGACATACAATAATTCAAGAAAATCAAGTGAAAGAATAACATAATCCATAAATTACAAGAATTTCCATAGTTCGATAGAGACAAGGAAAACAAGGAAAAGTAGAACAGGTTTCAAGAATCACATTGTCAGAATCCACAACAGATAAATATCATAATAAAAAGGAGGTAAAGAAAGAACATGTCCCAGAGATCATAGGATTTGCAGTAGTACAAGAAATAAAAGTAGAACAAATGAATCAAGAATATGTCTGATAAATTGTACTTTCAGGAATTGTAGTGCAAGATGAATCCACAGATAGAAATACATAATTCATAGTTCAGGAGATGTCGAGTCTACCAATGAGGATGATGACTACAACGAAAAGGTATTTTTCTAAGCCAAATGGCTTGGAGAATCCCAGGTAATGTCTATGTAGTAGTTGAGATAGTTTAGAGAACCATCCTTCGAGTAGCTTGAAGAGTTCGAGTAGATAGATTTAGACCAGTTAGTTAGCTTAAGTATAGTATGACATATTGATCAATTTCAGTAGTGAAGAATTCATGATAGTACAATGATAGATGGGTTAGCATTATGGACAATTGTGTAGTAGAGTTATGGACAATTTGGATAGAGATGGACTAGAAATAACACTTAGTAGGTTTGGAGAGATATATGACAATGGATTTAGAGATTGATTCAAAGATTGATTCAGAGATTGGTTCATAAATTGGTTCAGAGAGTCATTCATAGATAAAGGAACATTATCATAATGGATGATAATGACACATGAATATTTGAATGCTTATTCTTGAATTATTTTCATATATGTCAACTGATTACACAAGGAAGCACCAGTGGACAAAAACTCCAAAAGGAAGTAGGTATAGGAATCCCTACATGTCATCTACATGACATCTTACAGATAATTCAAGGGAGAGATTCATCAGATTCATGGATAACGAGTTATATTTTTGGAGAGATCACAAATACATGATTCTAGGGGGAGTGATGGTCACATGGGGAGCATGAGCATCGTGACTTCAGTATTGCATCATAGTGATACCATTTTCCAAAGAGGGAGAGAGTCTTCATATGCAGAGAGAGAGAGTAATCAGAGGCTTATAAACACATAGAAAGATAAAATGAATTTAGATAAGGGAAGCAACCCAAAAGATAGTGCATATAGGGGGAGCATCCCTAAGAATATTTCAGTCAAGGGGAAGCAGGCCCAAGGAGAGATACCATTTTCCATTGATGTCAAAGGGGGTGAGATAGAAACATTGATGACGAGTATTAACATGAATTCTATCATGACTAAGTGTTTCCATTAATATCAAAGGGGGATATTGCTAGACAATTGGTTTATATTGATGGACATTTGGTTTGGATTATTAGTTTTCGTTGATGTCAACCCTTGGAGAGTGATATTGTATATTTATGTCAACCCTTAGAGATTGATGCCAACCCTTGAGTATTTTTAGTATCACATTCCGGTATCTCCATAGGTATGGGTAAAGAACCCAAGTTTGGTTGAGGAATAATGTAATGAAGAATATTAAATTTGTAGGTGAGACTATTCTAGATGGATAGTACACGTTGTGCCATTTTTGGTGATATGTGGAACATCATATAACTCCTCATGGTTAGAGAGTTATGGCCATGTGAATTTGGAGAGCCCTCATGGGTTATATAGAAGCCCCTAGAAGGTCAAAGAAGTGACTTATTCTAGAAGCTTCTAGAAGAAGCGTACTAGTAAAATTGATGGTAACTAATAGTTAATCATGGTTAAAATTGTTGCATTAATAAAGTAATTAAAATTTTTATTTTGTTAACTTTTTTTTGTTTGTTTGTTAATTTGTCCGGACCTTCTTGGCAGCGGGATTAACCTTTGGCTTTAGAGGCCGCAACTCAGGGGCATCTAAGCCGTCAAAATCACCCGGGGATCGCACCCAGCTTGAGCCACACCAACCCTTAACATGGTTGGATTTTTTGTCCCCACAGGTTTTGAACTGGTGACTTTTCAACACAGAGTGGCTTAATAACACACTCTGTCACCGACTATTCTACACCTCGGGGACAGTCTGTTAATTATAGTAAAGTGGTAGCAAAGATAAAATTATTTAAAAAATAAAGTGGTTGCAACAAGAAGTGGTGAGTTTACTATTTATGGATAAGTCAAAATGGTTGCAAAATAAATCAATTAAATAATAAATTTAGTTGCAACTAAAAGCAGAGGACCTGCTAATTGTGGATAAAGTGATTGTAAGTGGACTAGTGGTTAGAAGTGGGTTAGGCAGGTAAAAGAAGGAAATTGGTTAAAGTGAGCTATAAGATAACCCCTTGAGGAAGCTACTTGGAGAGTATAAATAAAAGAGAAAGGGTCTCCTATTACCACCTATTTTTGGAATATAATTGAATATCCATTTGTGAAAGGTTACTTGGTAGGTATTATAGATAGATCAAATGTTGGAGATACTTCACACACACCTAGGATTTATTTTTCCTAAGGTTTTCCCTATGTTTATTAGTCATTATTTAGTCTCCTATAGTTTAGGGAGAATATTCCTCTAGGATAATATTCTCTTCAGTTCACACTTCAGTTTGATTAGTTGAGTGGACTCTAGATGCCACATTGGGATTGTCACCATGCAATATTGAGATCATCATCAAATAATGAAAATTATCCTTGGGATCATCACCAGAATATCGCATTACTCATGATTCCCTGATCTCCTCCTCACCTCACTTTGTTTCAGTCAATTAACTGAATACTGAGAGACTAATTAACTCAGAATAGGTGGCAATTCACTCCCATAATTTCTTGAGAGACTAGTTTAGGTGGAAGTTTACGCCTGTAACTACTGGTGTGTGTCCAGTTATCTCTAGACCACCACTATGGTGTAATGGATTCCCCTCCAATGCACATTAGTATATTTATACAAAGTATATAATGTGCAAATTATCATTCATTCATTTCGTTAATGAGAATTCTTCCATTCTTTCTCTCTTGATTCTCATTTCTCATATTTTCTATGAAAAATGTGTACGTTATTTTATATATAGATCTATTCTATGCAGTTTCAACAAATTTACATGGTATCAGAGTCAACGCAATACTAGGGAAAATACACACCATATTAGTTTTGCAGGTAGTTAAGATTGAAGACAATGGAAAAATGGAAGGATTTGTTGTCACAACTCAAGGACTGTGAGGTTGATAAATCTAAGGATGAGAAACAAATGGTTCTTACCATTCTCTCCAAACTTGTTCCAAAATACTCAATGTTTGTATCTACATTTAATTCAGTTAGGCTCGCCTCTGGAGCCATCTAGAGGATGCCTTCTCTTGAGGCCTTTATCAAGTCTTTGACACGAGAGAAGAACAAGCTCATCAATATGGGAAAAATCAAAGGCCCAAAGGCACATGAACTTACTATGCTAGATGGTAGTGGTCATCAATATCAAAAATATAAATCCAAAGAAAAAAGGAAATCACATGCAAATCCAATGAAGGAAGGGTACTCAAAACCCTTCAATGATGCCTCCGGATCCAAAGGTGGAAAGACAAGAAAAGGGGAGAAATGCACTTACTTCCATAAAGGATTCCATCTAGAGTCCACGTGTATGTAGAAACATATATATCAAATGACCCAAATACTCCAGCAAAACAACCTTGGATATCGTATCCCCGAGGGTGCCAAGAAGAAGAATCCATAAGATCAAAATCTCGAGAAATGAAATTCTATCCATGCTTTGATTGCCATCAATTCCTCTCCTAATTCTTAGATCATAGATTTAGGTCCATCACAACACATGGATTCCAAAAATCAAGTCCATTCTTCATTGGATGCATGCAAAGGTCCTCCTATTTTGATGGGGGACAACTCTCTTGTCGAGGTCACCGAAAAATGAAGAATTGAACTCACTATTGGCCCTTGACCAAGTTTTAAGGATCCTTGGTCATGTTTGACCTATTTTTGGGACTTCGATAGGTTGTCGAAGACAGAGAGAAAGTCGAAGTAGAGATTGTGGGATCTCGACCCCTTTTTAGGGATTTTTGGGTTTTGGGCTTCCGTAACAGGTGTGGGAATGTTAGCCCATGGGTTTACCCATGTTTAGGCCCTCTTTGTAAAGTATAAATAGAATTCTAGGTGATGTAAGAGAGGGTCAAAGACAATTTTTTTGGTTCTATGATAAGTGCAAGCGATGATTTTAAATGGTTTGTGCATAGTATGTGAGATTTGCAAGGCTAAGTGCAAGTGATTGTAAGAGATTGTGAAGAGGATTTGTGCTGTAACTCAGGGAAGGAGGATCTAATGGAGTGCACACAAATCTCTTGTCCTCTGTGGAGTAATATATCTTGGCCCTGTGCATTTATAAGATTGACAGAAAGAAATAAAGAAGAAGAGTTGGTGGATGTAGCCCCAGGGTGGGGGTGAACCATGTATATCTCGTGTTGTGGTTGCTTTGTGCTTTATGGTTGTTCTCTTGTTTATGTGGTTAAATGCTTAGTTCACTGATATATTCTTAGAATAATCTAATATGGTAGCTTAGTGATGAATAATGTGAATGAATGCTAGATATGATCTATGATGGTATTCTTAGTGCTTGAATCTATTAGATCTATGTGAATACTGCGCTGATCTATTATTAGGGTTTAGATGCACTGTAAACTAAGACTGAATATTAATGAACTATAACTAAGTTCTCTGTTAAGGTGTTACAATCATAGATTTGTGTCCCAGCTAAGGTTGAAGACATCTGATTCCTGCAACCACCGCTGCTTCTACCTCGACTGAGACTTCATCTGCTTCGCAAATGTTGCCGAAAGGGCCAATAGTTAGGGTTTTATTGGTGCATTGTTGTATGCATTGAACCCTAGGTCTTCCCCTGTGCCAACAAATGGTTCTATTGCTGGAACTTGAAACTGTGATTACTAGGAACTACAAAAAAGAGAAAGCTCTGTGTGTAGATATGTTTCCCTAGTGCACAATATTCTACTTGACCTGTGAAGCTCTTTGCTAAGAAGAAAAGTTAGATCTGAAGAAAATATTTAAGACCTGAAAGATTTGTGCTCTGATAAACGTAAAGTAAGAATTTTTGGTTAAAGAGGTAAGATCTTAAAGCTTTGTGCTCTGATGAAGGTAAGAACAATGAAAAGTTTTGATTGAAAAGGTAAGATAAGTGGAATTTTTTTTTTCAAAAGTATGGATCTAGGTATGTTTGATAAATTTTGTCCTATATTGAAAAGTAGGGCACAACTAGATGAAAGAAGGTTTGATATGAGTATATCTGACAAAAATAGTGAAAGATATGTTATTCCTATGCATAGAAAGAATGTTTGGACTAACAAATGGCTGCAGGATCCTAGAAATAAATTTTTGTAGGCTAGCTACTATGATCCTAGTGTGTAGTATAGGAAAGGTTCGAGATAATTTCAAAGAAAGAGAGGATTAACTCTTTGTTACAGTTGCAGGAGACCAAGACATCTTGCTAAGGAATGCCCTAGTAGAAGACCTAGTTTTCTTTGTTGTAAAGCTATGGATCATGAAGTTTTAGATTGCCCTAGAATGATTGCTAAGCTTGACAGAATGAATATGAGGCAAGAAAACCCTGAGGAAGGTCAAGAAACTGAGACCATGGAAGAACCCCAGAAATAATTGGAGAATGTATTGCTACAAATGAAAGAAACCCTAAATGATCACAAAAATATCAACTTATCAGAGATCTTCAAAGAAAAATAATGCATAGAATAAAGAATAGGAGACTTCAACATCGACCGTGTTCTATATGAAGAAACACAGGTAAATATCATGACAAAAAGAACTTGGGAAACTTTAGGAAAGCCTTCTATGATTCCTTCATTAGGAGGAATAGGATTATTTAGAGGAAAGATGATAACCCTATGTGGAAGACTTAGCCAGATATCTATGAGTGCTCATGGAACTTCGACAAAGGAAGATTTTGAGATTGTTAAATTTATTGAGAACAATGCCCCATTTTCTATATTACTAGGAAAACCTTGGATTGAAATGGATTAGGATAGAAGGAAAGAAGAGGAAGTCTTAGAGCAGAAGAAGCAAGAATTAAAAGATTTCATGACTAGGAGGATAACACACTTGCTTGAAGAACAGGAGAACAGATCGAAGCTACTTAGAACCAGAAACTTGGATATCGAAGTTGAAAGAACACAAGAAGACTCATAAATGAGTATAACACCTACCCTAGATAGAGAAGACGTAATACTCTCTGACCCTATGGAAGAATCTTAACAACATGAATTTACTATGCCAAAAGGAGATAAGAATTAGAATGGAAAGAGGTTAATCGAGATGAAGACTAAAGGGAAGAAGGTTAAGAAGCTCAGTAAGAAGAGAGAAAACATAGAAAGGTTATAGAAGGTTCTAGAGGGGATTTCGCAGAAGGAAGGTTTGCAAGACTGGAACTTCATTGAGATATCAAAACAATGCAACATGGTGAAGAAATATAGTCCTTGAAAGAATTATAACCGTTATCCTGACACCCCGAATGGTTATAACAATGTTTATTGCTAGAAAGCTCTCCATCAAACCGTTGGGACCACAACATAATAGACAAAACCACATTAATGAAGGTCTCTCATCCATTGGAGAGACCCGTTACACTGTTGTCTACTTATTGAGCTGACTGTTGCACCGAAAACACTTTTGTGAATTGTATCCAAGCCAACTCATTGCTACCATGTTGTGTTTAGTAAGATCGACACCGGTTCTATTTCTTTGAGAACTCATTCATCCATCTGAGTTATTCGATCTAAGAGTTCATGTCAGATGAGCTCAGCACCACAGAGAAAATCATCGAAGAATTTATGATTGACCTCATGGCTAAGAAAGTGATGACCATAGGTATTCAAGCTTCCTCGACAAGAGGAGTGCAAGCCTCTTCATCGAATTCTCATGGATTTGGACCATCTCGACCGGCAGCAGAGAAAAGAAACAAGAACCAAGATGACTTGGAAAATGCAAAGCTAATCTCAACCATCTTACCTAACTACATCTCGCCTATGACTGATGCGGTCAGCATGAAAATATCCCAAGGGACTTTGATTACACCATGGTTACTGCATACCTCCCGAAGGGGATACGTGTAGTTAGAATGCAGCAAGATAAGATCACAACGTTGAAGTTCAATGAATTCAACCTAGAAGACTGCAATAACCATAGTATGATTTCTCCTTACAAATACTTGGCCATGATGAAGGGGAAGAACTCAAAACTAATCCCTCATCCATGGTCTATGAACCTCGCGCAGTCCACCCTCTTTAATGTAATGAATATTCCACACTTTGGAAGGCACTAGGAGGTTAACGCGTGTGTTAATATACTTCTCTCATGTTACCATGGTGGCTACCTATGGCTAGACCGACGCATCATATTCAATCCAAAAATGATTGATATGATCACCGAATTGAGCATGCAGAGACCCAACCCATAGGACTTCTACCTAGGGAAGGCTAAAGATCGTGTATTGGCACAGAAGATCAAAGACACATATGGCGATGTAGGAAAGGGAATGAGAGGCTACAAGGTAGCTTCCATACATAATGGCACAATGCACTTGGCATGCCAACTGATCATAGGAAATCTCGTGAGAAATAACAGACCTACACAGGTCATAGGATTCATTGTTGACCTCACCGGGAAATGTGTAGAAGGACTCCAAATGAACTGAGTGAAGTACTTGGTCAACCAGCTGGAATTAGACTATCGTGAAGCTTAGGATCAGGGCTATCATTTCCACTTTAGCTGACTCCTGATCCTCATCGCATTTACCACTTGGGAGATGCCAAAAGGTGCGACCTTCCCAGACATTGAGCCATTCGAGCCACTCATTGCAAAGTTCACCATGCTTTGGTACTCGAGTGATATGAGAAAACAGTGGTAGTTGAACATGGTATTTCATACATATTATCTCCACCTGAAGAGGGCTATCAAAGATATACCTTGCATGATGCCAAACACCTTGCATCGGTTCTGACCTCTCATGAAGTTCCATGCAGATTGACACTTCATTTAAATCATTGTTTGCGTAGATGAGAATAAAGAATAACTTTATTCATACTAAAATATCATAGAGGAGGACCTCGAAGAGATAACCAAGGATTGGTCTGCAGAGCTCCTCATCCCCGCTGACCCCACAAAAATGTCAGACCCTAAGCTAATCGGTAGCCCTGAGACCACTCATGAAGCAAAGGATGCTCCTAGACCTAGCAGAAGGAAGAAGAACGAAGAGGTCCAAAACTTGAGTAGCACATAAGAAGAAACTGCTTTAGTATCACCTAGATGAGGGGGTGATGATGAAGTAGATCAAGAAGAGACCAATAGAAAAGAATATCAACAGAAGCAAGGCAAAGTAACATCACCTAGGGATCCTATTGATGAGGCTGATCCCTTGAAGAAAAGGAAGGTTTCCCCCATGAAATCCATTTCCCTAAAGAAATCCAGAGCCACCTTGACTAAGATGCAAACTGTGCTCATTGTAGATGACTTTGACTTCATCATTGCAGCTATAGCAGATTCCTTGTAGGACATCTTGCAGAAACATGAAGCTAAGCACGAGGATATGTACGATGAGATTGAGGTTGAACTCAGAGGGGTACAATAGGTTATTCAATCCAGCCGTGTAGTATCCACTAGGCCCCCACCATCAGAAGAACCAGAGTTGGGAGGTGAGCCTGCCCAACTCTGTAGACTAGCTGATGTGACTGAAGCTCACCTTCGTCGAGCACAAGTTGAGAAAGGATAGGCCACAACAGCCCTGAAATATCCCCAAGAAGAAATGGTAGAGCAACGTCAGGTCGAAAAAAGGATAAGGATGAACTTTAATCCAAGTTTGAATAAAAGAGGGTGCACGTCAAGCAAGAAAAAGAGTAGTTTCTTGTAGAGTAGGTTGGAGTCAAAGAAGTAGTTGACAGAGCACTTCACTTTGTGACGGGCTTAGAGATAAAGGCATAAGACCGAGTGGATCATCAAGTAGTGCAACTCGTAGAAGCTATCCAACAGCTTCAACAAATAATAACAGACTTAGAGCTTTGAACAGTGCCTAACACTCCACAGGATGTGCGGGATCAAAGAGAAGCAACTACTCGAAGCACAATTGAGAGGATCAAGGCCCTCACCATGGAATGTAAAAAGATAAGTGATCGAAGTGCCCAAACTTATGAGAGAATCACTTAGGATCCTGAAATAAAGGCACTGGAGTCACAGCTCCAGGAGGCAAAGAAGCAAGCAAAAACAATATAGGCGTAGTTGAATCCCCTATCGACCATTGAGAGGATGAAGTGATCCCAAGAGAAACACACTACTCAATATAAGGTCCACACCATTCATAGAAAATTCATGGAAGTGACTCAAAGGCTCCAACAAACACAGGATGAGGCTTGCCAACTATTCGTAGAGATTGAAGGCCGAGGAGAAGAAATAGAGCAAGTTGTCACTATAGCTGAACAACACTTATAGGGACCTGTCAATGAAGTAGTTATCCAAGAGTTCACTGAGTAGGAGGCTATGGCGTAAAAATAGGTCGAATAATCTTGAGCCAAGCTAAAGGCTTTTGAAGCAGAGCTACCTAGACCAGAGTGACCCGGGACGAGTCACAGGTGAGTGTTGGGGACCTGTTGGACCTTGACCAAGTTTTAAGGATCCTTATTCATGTTTGACCTATTTTTGGGACTTTGACAGGATGTTGAAGGTAGAGCGCAAGTTGAAGCGGATATCACGGGATCTCGACCCCTTTTTAGGGATTTTTGGGTTTTGGGCTTATGTAATGGGTATGGGGATGTCGGCCCATGGGTTTACCCATGTTTAGGAACTCTTTGTAAAGTATAAATAGAAGTCTAGGCAATGTAAGAGAGGGTCAGAGAGGAGGTTTTTGGTGCTATGCTAAGTGCAAGTGATGATTGTAAATTCTTTGTGCATATTGTGTGATATTTGCAAGGATAAGTGCAAGTGATTGTAAGAGACTGCAAAGAGGCTTTGTGTTGTAACTCAGGGAAGGAGGATCTAGCAGAGTGCGTGAAGATCTCCTATCCTCTGCAGAGTAAGATATCTTGGCTCTGTGCATGTAGAATATTGACAGAAAGAAATAAAGAAGAAGAGTTGGTGGACGTAGCCCTAGGGTCGGGGTGAACCACGTATATCTCATGTTGTGGTTTCTTTGTGCTTTATGGTTTTTCTCTTGTTTATGTGGTTAAATGCTTAGTGCACTGATATATGCTTAGAAGAATCTAATATGGTAGATTAGTGTTGAATAATTTGAATGAATGCTATATCTAATCTATGTTGGTATGCTTAGTGCTTGAATCTATTGGATCTGCATGAATACTGTGCTAATATATTATTAGGGTTTAGCTGCGTTGTAAACTAAGACTGAATATTAATGAACTATAACATCTAAGTTCTCTGTTAAGGTGTTACAATCACAGATCTGTGTCCCATCTAAGGTTGCAGACATCTGAGTCCTGCAATCACCCCCGCCTCTACCTCAGGTGAGACTTCATCTACTTCGCAGGTATTACCGAACGGGCCGGTAGTTAGGGTTTTGTTGGTGCACTGGTGTAAGTTTTGAACCCTGGGAGTGACCTTGTGCCAAAACTCACAAATGAAAGCTTTGATAATGTGATACAAGTTCCCAAACTTTCCTTCAATATTCTCTCCATGTATCAGATGAAAAACTATGGCACCGGAAAGAGAGTCATATTCTCACCCAATGCAGTGGATATCTATGACATGAGAACCAATTCCAGGGTTAATACATGTGAGGCAAATCGTCAATCTAGACTCTACACATTTTCTGAATTTATTGAACCAAATTTTGCATTACGTCTTACCCATGCTGATGAAAGCAATAGGATATGGAACAAATGGTTTGGGAATTTAAATTTCAGATATATGTAACAAATTAGAAAGTAGGGAATGGTTGATGGTATACCTAACATCCACTTCTCCAAAAGAATGTTTGAGGGATGTGTTCTTGGAAAACACTTTCAAGTGAAATTTGACAAATGAATGACTAAAAGGATTCCTTTCGTTTAGATATGATCCATAGTGACCTCATAGGCCCTTTTCCAAATCCATCAATTAGTAAATCAAGGTACGTGCTCATTTTTGTTGATGTTTTCTCATGATTCACGTGGATTTTCTTTCTCAAGAAAAAATCAGAGGTCTTTCAACACCTCAAATATTTCAAAGCCCTTGTTGAGACACATTCAGGAAAGAAAATAAAAATCCTCCGAATAGATAACGAGGGAGAGTATGTCAACCATGAGATACAAAATCTTTGTCATGAGGTTGGGATTCAGTTGCAGCACATGGTTCCCTATACTCCACAACAAAATGGAGTTGCTGAGAAGAAAAATAGATCTCTAAAAGAGATGGCATATTGCATGCTACATGAAAAGTCACTTCCACAGATATTATGGGATGGAGTAGTTAAGTTTTCAACCTACATCCAAAACATATCTCCCCATAGATATGTCAAGGATAAGAACCCTTACGAGGCTTGGAGAAACCTCAAATTGGAAGTGACCCACTTCTGTATTTTCATGCATGGGCCATGATTCCCTATGAGAAGAGGAAGACACTTGATCCACATAGAACAAAGTGTATCTTTGTTGGATACCCCAATGATGTGAAGGGATACCAACTCATTGATTTTTTCTCAAACCATCTCATCATTGATCAAAGTGTCCAATTCAAGGAAAGTGTCTCGCATGTACCTCAACAGCCTCATGCAAACACTTTTGTTCTTCCACCTGTCAGAGATGATGATAATGCACATGTTGACTCTTCTTTAGATGAGAGTTATGATTCATAGGATTCATATGATCCAGATACATATTTAGTACAGTCATATGTAGAGTCAATGCATGCACATGCATATGTAGATTCAGAGCCAAGGCCAAAGTCGACAAAGACTACTCTTCAGGATGGATGGGATCTTGTTGGGGATCCAACTAATACTAGGAGGTCTCGATATGATTTCAAGGAGCCTCCTCTTGAAATCACTTCCACTAAAACAATGCCACCTAGACATATTTTCTTGGTTCAGTCTTCAAATCCACAATCCTATGGAGAGGCTACTGGAAATCCCTTTTGGGAATCCACCATGCATGAGTACAACTCCTTCCTCGAGAACCAGACTTGGGAGCTAGTTCCCCTTCCTTGAGGAAGAAAAATTGTCAAGTGAAGATGGGTCTATAAGACCTATAGTGCAATATATGGATAGATTAGTAGATACAAATCTAGGCTAGTTGTCAAAGGTTTTCAATAGGTGCATGCCATTGACTATGATTAGACCTTTGCTCTAGTAGTGAAGATAGATTCCATACGTTTGGAACATTACATTGTGACAACCAAGGGATGGGAAGTCCATCAAATGGACATGAAGAATGCATTTCTTCACTAATATCTCTCTAAGGAGATCTGTATGGAGTATCCCCAGAGATTTATGTAGGATTCATCTTTGGTCTGTCGATTGAAAAAGTCTCTTTATGGACTCAAGTAGGCTCTGAGGGAATGGTATGCCAAGATGGAATCCTACCTGCCATCATATAATTTTTTATGTTTTAAGTCATACCTGAATGTTTACATGCTCAGTATGACTAATTCACTTCTAGTCCTAGTTCTGTATGTTGATAATTTTTTCATCATCAGTTTCTCGACTTCAACTATTGGTGTGGTCAAGAGGATTTTGCATGACAGGTTCTTGATGACGGAAATGGGTCCACTACATTTATTCCTTGGACTTGAGATTAGTAGGGATGTATCAAGAATCAAATTGTCTCAGGTCAAGTATGTACGAGATATCTTTGAGATATTTCACATGACATACTACAAGTCTACCCCGACTCCTTTCATATCTGGATTCAAACTTGAGGATTGCGGGGACACTCCATTGGTTGAAAACACACTGTATAGAAAAATAGTGGGGAGCTTGTTGTATCTCACACACTCTAGCCCATACTTCTCCTATGTAGTTGGATAAATCTCCAGGTTCATGCAGGAGTCACATGAGGTACATTGGAAGGATGCAAAGTTTATCCTTCGATACATACAGGGCATCATCACCTTTGGGATTCACTATGTAGTAGACTCTACATTGTACCTAATTGGTTTCACTAATTCTGATTTGGCTGGAGATAGAATTGATAGCAAGGCCACATATGGTTACTCACTCAATCTTAGTTTTGTGCCTCTTTGTTGGTCATGTAAGAAGAAGAATGATATTTCTCTATCTTCAGCCGAGGCAGAGTACATAGGGGTAGCTAACATAACCATTCAGGCTATGTGGCTACAACATTTTCTCATTGAGTTGGGAATTTAGTTTCATAGATCGATTGTCATTTGGTGTGACAACCATAGCACTCTGAGGTTCTACAGAGATCCAGTTCAGAGGCACCTGATGAAGCACATTGAGATCCACATGTAGTACATCTAGGACCTAGTACATGAGGGGATCATCAACCTACAATTTTTTCCTTCAACATAACATAATGCAAACATCTTCACCAATACCTTCATTGAGAAAAAGTTCCATTCTCTATGCAATCGTCTTGGAGTGAAGGACATAGTTTCCTAGCAACTACCAATTCTTCTTTTTACATACATTTCACTTTGGGGGGGGGGGGCGTTCCCATGAGGTTTTCCCTCTTTCCTCATTTATTTCAGTGTATCTTTTGTATTTGTCTACCTAACATGGCCTCATTGTTGGGACCCATTCTTTATTTTCACCATAATGATGTTCAGGGGGTGTTGGAGATACTTCACACACAACTATGATTTTTTTTCCCAAGGTTTTTCCTATGATTATTAGTCATTATTGAGTCTCATATAGTTTAAGCAGGATATTCCTCTATTATAATATTCTCTTCAGTTCACACATTAGTTTGATCATTTGAGTGGAGTCTAGATGCCACATTGGGATTATCACCATGCAACATTAGGATCACCACTAACTAATGCACATTGTCCTTGGGATCCTCACTAGACTAG